>CM043378.1:0-12500 GCA_023718395.1 Leucaspius delineatus
AGGACTGCTCGGTGACGTGGCGGATTATAAGAGGGTTGGTCTCCACCCGGCTTCGCGAGGGCGGTTTCCAAGCCTCCACTATCTGATGCGGTTGCGGGCAATTGCCGCTCCACCCCTCGCGGGAAATGAGCCGCGCCACTTTTCCGGCCGAAGGTCTGTGCGTGCCAAAGTATCCTGAAAGGCAAAATGACAAGACTTTACTCGTGCGTGTCGTTTGTCACTGTGAGTTAATGTACAGTTGGCGGGGGCCAACGCTGTATTGACTGTTTTGGAGACTTACCGAGAAGGTGCGCTCTCCTGAGGTCATACTGGGACAGGCGCCACTTGTCATAATATGACCGGTCTCCCGGGAAACCCCTGCTGGTGCGCTGCACCTTTGACGGTGGCTGGCCTTGAAGGGAGACGGGAAATGTGGAGAGGAACTCGGTGAAACACCGCCGTTGGGGCGCAACCGGCGTCCCCTCATCAGAAGGCATCCTGTATAGGTGAGGAAAACAAAGTTTACACCATTACATGATAAACGTGGACAAGATGTTAATACGCTGGGCAAACGGTTTGTGCTATGTCCTAGGTAAACGAAGAGACACTTACACGGCCAAGGAGTGCAGCAGCTCGGCCGCGTCAACCAGGTCCTCGTCGCGGACCTCGCCATCGCAGAGGCCAAGGTAGGCGTCGAGGGTGTGCTGCTGCTGTGTGGTGAGCCGTTTAGCCGCCACTCTGACGGCCCTCCGAACGTCGAGGCTCGTCGACGTCTCCAGCTTGTACCTGTAAAAATACAGTATAAAAGGAAATGTTAATCGTGAAATTACTCTTACTGACAAGATGCAACCGAGAGTATGTATTCACACATGTGCGCGTGGAGGTGTCTGTGCAGGTATTTACATGGCATGAAAGTTATACATGTCTTGGGAGACGCTGTGCACGGCCTGACCGGAACCGGAGACGAATAGCTTGCTGCATCCTTCCAGGGGTCGGAGACTCTGGTGTCTGATCTTCCCAAAGTAGGTCTGCAGCATCTATGAAAAAAGGGTCCATACGGGTTATTACACTTTTTTTTTTGTTTTTTTTTTTTTGTTTTCTCTCTACCTTTCTCCCAATCGCTAGGTCACACATTTATCAGGGTCACTTTGTCAAAACTCTCCACAAAGTGAGCACAGCAGAAAACTGTTTTGGGCTAAACTGTGGACCATTTATCAGTGCCATGCCAAAGTGCATTAGATGACGACATCTTTCGGTTTTTACGTGAATTATTTTTGCACTTGGACATCAAAAATGTATGTGAAGTGCTGTGCCAAGATGAAATGTCGGTTGGGAGAGCTTTGTGAAGAGTTCTGCAGAAGTGACCCAAGCATGGGGAAATGTGTCGGAGCAAATTACACCTAACTGTACATACCTAAATGTAAACATGGTGTAGTAAGCAATCTACTACAGTTAATGTCTTAGTGAAACTTACAAATTCCTCGTCCAGAGTCAGCGCTATATTGAGATTGCCAGTGTCTTTCTGGCGACTCCGGAGGACCACTCTGCTCCTGTGGGTGGCACGGCCCACCCAATCCGCATCCTGGGAAACATCAAAGGTGTCATTAAAAAAAACATCGAAGGTGTCATTAAAAAGGAGTGAGTGAGTGAGTGAGTGAGTGAGTGAGTGAGTGAGTGAGTGAGTGAGTGAGTGGTTGGTTGGTTGGTTGGTTGGTTGGTTGGTTGGTTGTTTGGCTTTGAGTGAGTTTGTGAGTGATTTTTTTTATTATTATTTTTTTTGCATGAGCGAGCGTGTGTGCTTGTTTTTGTGATTCATGAGGACACAATTTGTATAATGGCACGACCATTACGACGTAAACATGACATTGCGTGCGTCCTCATTTTTGAAATAGCTTTAAAAACAAATTCAAAATGTAAAAATGCACAATGTTTACTGTCATGGGTAGGTTTAGACTAGGTGCAGTGTAAGGCCGATATACAGTTTGTACAGTAAAAAAAACATTACGCCCATGGAATGTCCTCACTTGGATAGCAAAACAAACCTGAGTGAGTGAGTGAGCGAGTGTGCGTGTGTGTGTGTGTGTGTGCGTGTGGGAGCTAGAGTATGTGCGTGTGAGTTAATTTGTGAAAGTGTAAACTGGTCAGAATGGATGGACTTACTGTTAGATGTTGCACTGCCATGGGGACCTGCACATGATTGTAGACGAGGACCGCCTCACAGTAATAACGGTACACGGTCTTGTCTCTTCGCGAAATACTGCGGCCCAACTCCAGGTCCCCACGTATTCTATCCGCGTCCTCTTTGGCCACCCGCAAAATGGCCTTACATTCATAAAGACAGCCAGTAGAACGCCTGTTTGGATGAAAGGGGTCAAAACAGACAGGATACTAAAGACGCCCACCCTTAAGATTACGTGAGACAAGACGGGTGCATGCCGACAATAATGTTGCTATTACCAAACTTTATTTTGACACGATAAAGTCGCACTGCAAACAATGCTTTGCTGCACTTACTTTTTGCGCTGACCAGATGGGACGACAGCAGCGGTGGAGGTGGAAGGGCCGGCCGATGTAGAAGGAGCTTCTTCCCTGAGGTCCGGCTGGTTCCTGATGAGGAAGCCTAGCCGAAGGAGCTCCTTCACCATTGCCACCTGGCAATCCCTGTCCGGCAGTAGCCCACATATTTGTTTGAAGTCCCAAACCCGGGCGTTCCGCGCCCAGTCTCTGGCGGAAGCCTGGGCTTGATCCGCAGCCGCGGCCCTTTCAGCCGGTGTGCCGTCAGTCAGACACCCGCTGGCCAGATGCTCGTGGATGTCGTCCTGCAGCTCCTTACACGCCAGGCAGTGGACAACCAACCTTTGAGAGAAAAACACGATACAATACATTACAAAAAAAAAAAAAAAAACAAGACAGAAAAAAATAGAAAAAAAAAAATAAAATAATAAAAATAGAAAGAACGATACTCTCATTAAAACGATTCGATTAGATATTAAACATCCAAAATAAAAGAAAACTATTCACACTTTATATTATGGTGATCTAAACGTCTAGTCGCAACGTAGATATTAATGAACTTGCATGCGTACATTTTGTTGTTGTTGTTGTTGTTGTTGTTGTTGTTGTTGTTGTTGTTGTTGTCGAGAAAACAGTGATTCGGACACCTATAAGGAGGTTGAAATGTATGAAAAAATCTTAAAAGAAAGGTAATAGTTTTTCTTTTGTTGTTGTTGTTGTTTAAGGTGGTTTTATTGTTAGTTTGACAAAGAAAGAGGAATTTGCCCAAAATCGTATGTCTTTTAAAAGTGTATGACCAAAGAACATAAAAGTGACACGATTGTCACCCAATTACATCTGTAATCAGGGGTTCAACAGCGAAGTGACCATATACTGTTGTTATTTTTTTTAGGATTATTATTATTATTATTATTATTATATATTGCATGCACAAAGCAGAAACTTCTAAACACCGTATAGTTGGCATGAAGTCCTTGAAACACAATTAATTGCTGATTGCAGCTATATTTCATTTTTGTAATTACATTTATTATTACGCTGTTGGCCCATCCCTTAAACCTCAAACACCATCCCCCACCCCCAATAGCTGAAAAAAATAAATAAATAAATGTTTACCAATACAATGTGACGAAAACTAGTACATTGTACTTGTTTTTTATTTATTTTTTTTACTTATGGTTTGTGTCCATTTATTTCTTGTCAGTAAATAGTAGTTAAGGCCACCAAATAAAAAGTTGGGCCAGAAAACACGTCGGTCATTAAAACGGACAAAAACGCTGAGTCACTTACACAGAGTAGTAAACATTTTAGTGAACATTTTAGATTAAAGTCGCACCGCGGTCACTGACACGAAGTTAATTAACAACTGTGTTGTTACAACGTCAATGTTAGACATCAAAGTTGAAAGAAATGTATTAATTTTGCTCATTTTACACGAAGTTAGTTAACACCTATAGGCTGTCGGAGAAAAGCTTTTTGAACGTCCGTAATGCAAAAAAAAAAAAAAAAAAAAAATATATATATATATATATATATAAATAAAAAAGAAAAGAAAAAAAAAACATAAATAAAACGAGTTAAAGAATAAACACAAACCTTTCCATTTCTTTGATCACTTTTGTTCTTCCCTTTTTTCCTCTTGCTCCGTTAGAAAAGCACCTGTTTCACTGACAATTCGACGATCTCTGCAAAGGTGCGCGTCTTTTTTCTTTTCAGAATAAAAGTCCCGATATCAGAATGCAAAGCTTCAAAAGACGAAAAAGTTTAAGGACTTTTATGATCTGTTCACTTTCAATTGTAATCCTTTTCTTTCTTTTTTTTTCTTTTTTTTTTTTTAAATAAACATTGCTTAACATGAACTGATCATGAACTCCGCTTATACAGAATGTATTGATATTTGTTATTGTTAATTACAACAATTACTAATAATGTATTAGTAAAATATTGTTTAAAAAAAAAAAATACACAAACCTTTCCAATCTTTTTACTCTGGGTTTTTCTTCCGCCTTCACTTCCCTATTCTCTGCCCAAAGGACCCCCAACCACAACCCCCCACAAAAAAAGTTCCCAGTTTCAGAATGCTGCATGCTAAAGCTAAAGGACAAATTGTTATATTTCTTTAGTTTACTTGTTTGTTTACGGAAATGTAAAATAAATGAAATCATGTTTACATTACACCGTTTTAGAAACATTGCTCTGTTTACTTTATCTGTATATATATATATATATATATATATATATATATATATATATATATATACTGAACTG
Source organism: Leucaspius delineatus (assembly GCA_023718395.1). Classification (NCBI taxonomy): domain Eukaryota; kingdom Metazoa; phylum Chordata; class Actinopteri; order Cypriniformes; family Leuciscidae; genus Leucaspius; species Leucaspius delineatus. Next base: position 4,762 of record CM043378.1, read on the forward strand.
AACTGTACTGTACTGTACTGAAAAAAGAAAAGAGAAAAAAAGAAGCAAATGTTTTCAAGATAGAAATCTTTTATAACAACAATATACACTACTGGTGAGTAATTTGGGGTCAGTAATTTTTTTTCTTTATTTTTTTTTTTTAAATAAATCAATACTTTTATTCAGCAAGGATGTGTTAAATTGATAAAAAGTGATAATAAAGAAGATTTATATATAAAAAATATTTTTTTTTCTTTTGAATAAATGCAGTTCTTTTTAACCTTTTATTCATCAAATATATTAGGCAGCAGAACTGCTTCCAACACTCATAATAAATTAGAATATTAGAATGATTTCTAAAGGATCATGTGATAGACTCCCTGACACTGAAGACTGGATTAATGATCCTGAAAATTCAGCTTTGCATCACCGAAATAAATGATAATTTAAAGTATAATAAATTGAAAACCAATTATTTTAAATTGTAATAATATATCACAATATTACATATTTTTTTTCTGTATTTTTGATCAAATAAATGCAGGCTTGATGAGCAGAAGAAACTTCTTTCAAAAACATTAAAAATAGTAATGTGTCCAAACTTTTGGCCTGTACTGTATGTATGTATGTATGTATGTATGTATATATATATATATATATATATATATATATATATATTGTGTTAACTGATGTATTAACTAATGTTTCATAAATGAACCTGATTGAAAAGTGATAACAATGAATGTTATTATTATGACTGTCATTCATAATAAACTAAAGTTATAAACACTTGATTTTATAGACTGATTGATTTATTGTTTGTTTATGACTACATTTAGTTTGGGGAAAACCTCAAAATGTAACATTATAAATTAAAAGTACACATTTTTAAAAATGACAAATGTTTAAAATGCATGAATGTTATATGTGTGACATTTATTGTTATGCGTATTACATGTATAATTATCTCTATAGCCTTTACAAAGAATGAATGTCATAAATGCTCAATTATTGAGTTATTCACACATAAAAAAAAAAAAATAAAAAAAAAAAAAGGATTCACACACAGGCAGGTAATCAACAGGTTTATTTGCAGAAAGGATGTCCATCGCAACGATGACAGCAGGTAAAGTGAGTGAGTGTGATGATACCTGTCTTGTGCTCTCCTTATCTTGTGTGGTAGTTCTTCTTGTTTATTAGTCTACCCAGGTGTTTCTGATTAACCATGCCCCCTTGTTATCTAGTGTAGCTGCCCTGGATTTACCTGTTTGTGTCATTAAAGTAGTGCTTGCATTTGGATTCTCTCTCTGCTTCTTACTTACCTCATCGTTACAGTGAGTGTCCGGGCTGGACGTGTGGTGATTGGTGACGCAGGATTACTGAGCTGGACCAAAGTGATCTAAACAAAAGTGAACCGTGAGCAAAAACCCTCCCCATTCATCCAGGCTTGGGACTGGCACTGCCATTACACTGATTTGGGTAATGTCAGAGGCTGGGTTAAAAATGTTTTTTTTTTTTGTTGGTTTTTTTTTTTTTTGTTTTTTTTTTTTGTTGTTTTTGTTTTTTTTTGTTTTTTTTTGTTTTTTTTTGGGGGGGGGGGGGGGGGCTTTTTGTATTTTTTATTTATTTTATTTTATTTTTTTGAAAACGCATAAAACACAACCCTAACCATAACGAACCATAACTATTTACAAATATTCAAACAAACAAAATAAATATTATGCATGCGCGCGTGTGTGTATGTATAAATATATAACAAAAATAAGCTGTTTGGCGCAAATTCAAATCCAAATAAATAAATCTAATAAAAAATTCTATTTAAAAATAAAAATATACTCTACGAAGAGGAAAAACACTCGCTTGCGAAAAAACATATTTATATATATATATATATATATATATATATATATATATATATATACACAAACAACTATATACAGTGTGCAAAAAAAAAAAAAAAAAGATTCCGTGGAAAGGTTCTCACTGCTCTGCCGTCAGGCGCTGCCTTTTTCTCTTAAACGAAACAAAGGTTCGGACAGAGACGGAGATTTCAGTGCAGCGCTTTACATAGCTGTTGTAGGCGGTGGAGTGGCTCAGGTCAGGGCTGAGGTCAATGAGGCCGACCTCCAGATTTGTCCACCTGCTGTTTGTGCTGGCCGGAACCGAGGTGGGTTCTATCCTCTCCACGAGCTGCTCCTCGACCTGTTCCTCTTCCTCCTCCACATCCAGGGGTTCCACTCTCTCCTCCTGGGGAGGCGGACGCGGACGGGCGGGTGTGCTGGGCACGTCTCGTGGCACAACCAGCTTATGTGGTATGCTCTCATGAAACCTCCATACAGCGGGGTTCTGGATCAGTAGCAGCCGTGATAGGATGTGCAGATCCTGAAGGTGACGCTGGGACACCGGCATGGAGCGTTCGAGCTCCGCCATCTTACTAAAGCTGACAAAATCTCCATTTTGAATGAGCCCAATGCAGCTGAGGAAGGTCAGGGAGGTGATCGCCCTGTCCTTGGGCATCCCCTTTGGAAGACGCTCCACGCAGCGCTCCAGCCAGGGCATCCCGTGCTCGCGGTACCGCACGAGGTTGCGAGAGTACGACAGCCCGAGCTCGTCTATCCTCGCGCAGATGTCTCCGAGGTAGGAGGCCGCGCGTCCGGCGGCCGACGGTATGTGTGCCGGCTGGTGGAGCTCCACGTAGTCTTTGTTATTCCACTTGGCCTTGAGGTGCCGTTTTTCGTCCCAGTATTTGATGTGCGGAAAGTACTTGTATGGGGCGAGGCCAAGGCTGAGGCAGTGGGCCGGGTCGTACCCCATCGCGGTCACCATTTGCACCGCGCGGCCGAACGTGAGGGGGTACCCGAAGGCTCTCCTGTCCGCCACCTCACGGGCGAACTCTGAGACCGACCGGCAGTCGACCAGCCGGCCGAAAGGAAGGGCCGGGCCTTTGAGGGACTGGCCGGGCAGGGGGGCGTCCCGCTGGTACAGGTCGCACAGGAGGATCCTCGCCATCTGCTCCCCGACGATCTGATGGCCCGCCGCCAGGCTGTCGGTCAGTGGGAAAAGGCGGAGGACTCTGGCCTTCTGGACCTCGTCCTTGGTCCAGGTCTCCAAAGGGGGAGGAGACTCCCCGACGCTGGCGCTGCCTATGGGCCCGAGGCAGAGGAAGCCCCTCATCCTGGTGAGACTGTTCGGGCTGGTGGCGCTCACTCCCAGGGCCCGGCTGAACTGCCGCGTGGAGCGGCACAGCGGCCGGCCGAAGAATAGCTCCTCGGCCGCGAGCTCCAGCTGGAAGGCGCGCCAGCTGTTCTCGTAGCCTCCCATGCCGCGCGCATGGTCCAGGAGGTCGTGGAGGGACCCGCTCAGGTGGCTGGCTACCGCGTGCACCACGTGCTGGAGGCCGACGCCGTCTTGCTGTCGGAAAGGCACAAGCATCGGCACCGTCTCCAGCAGGCGGTCGAGCATAGGCTCTGCGAAGAAATCGGAGGCCGGCATGACCTGGTAAGAACAATAATAATAATAAATTAATAATAAGCGTTATTTATAGCATCGTTGTAGCATCTCGAAGCGCTTCACAGAATAGGAACAAGACACAAAATACAATTATACATGCAATGCGTTAATGAAAGTAGACAAAAATAAAATGCCTAATAAAACCGTACCAACAACAGTATCGTATCTTTAACGGCATCAACAAATAAGCTTTAACCCTCGAGCCGCACTCACATTACAGCCCTTAATTCCGTGTTTGTGGACAAATGTGGCCAAAAAAAGGGTCTCACGTGGGATCCAATTGTTTGTTGGGTTTTTTTTTTTGTTTTTTTTTTTATAAAATGTTAAATATCACTATCTTCAATAAAATAAAATAAAAACTAGCACTTTATGTTCGTTTTTTTGTTGTTGTTGTTTTATTTCTGATTTGTGTTATTTATGAATTTATTCACCTCTAAAAGCACAACATTTTATATGTAAATTCTGCTTATTTTTATGATAGTTTTAATATTTATTTAACTTGATTTAAAAATAGAATAAAAATCAACCCAGTAAGTTCAGAGAGCTAAAAGCTAAAGATGAAGTGACTTGAAGTGGCGCCACCCTGTGTCTAATGTTGGTATAAAATTAACAAAAAACAATAATATCAATAACCACTAGATGGCTGTAGTACTGAATGGCTGCATATAGGCTAAACTCTATGAACCACTGTATAAAACGAATTTGAGCTCTTAATTTTTTGACTTTATCACATGTTAAAATTGAAGAAAAAAAAAATCTCTCTCTCTCTCTCTCTCTCTCTCTCTCTATATATATATATATATATAGATAGATAGATAGATAGATAGATAGATATATATCTATATCTACATATAGTCTATATATAGATATATATATATCTACATATAGTTATATATATCTACATATATATATATATATATATATATATATATATATATATATATATATATATATATATATATATATATATATATATATATATATATATTAGAGCCGGGACTTTAACGCGTTAATTAAGATTAATTAATTACACAAAAAATAACGCTTAAAACATTTTTTTTTCCGCATTTTAATCGCACTTATTTTTGCACCGCAGAACGTTTCTCACTGGATGAGTTTCGGCGGACCGATTATACTGCAGCACCAACTAGCGTTCATGACTTCAGGCCCACACCTGCAAACTTGTAGTTTTCTTGTTCAATTGGGTCATTTACGTGAATCGCATAGAACCGGAGAGTTTTGTGGGAGGAAGGGTTGTTATTTGAAATAACGAAAATTTCATAATTCGCCGGCGCGACCACAACATTGTCCAACATCAAAGGGGAAACGTAATGCAAGCGGAACGAAACTGCTTGTTATTGTGTGGTTGACGGACCGTTTATCAGTTTGAACCAAAGCAGCGCGAGCCGATCTTGATAAAGCAACACTGTTATTTCGATTAATTAATTACAAAGCCTCTAATTGTTTAGTTTAATTTTTTTAATCGAGTCCCGGCCCTAATATAAATATATATATATGTAAATATAAATATATATGTAAATATAATATATATATATATATATATATATATATATATATATATATATATATATATATATATATATATATATATATATATATATATATATATATATATATAAATATATATAAAAATATAAATATATATCTCTGTTAGGTGAGACTATACAAATATACCAAAATATGCTTAGATAAATATGACCATGCTATATAAGAAAAAGACAAAGTATTAAACCATTTATTTCAAACCTAAAAAAACTCAAATTTCAATAACTCAAAATAATTGGTACCAAACGGGTAAGAATATACATAACAATAACCATGACTAGGTTTTTAGACGATCAATAATTTAGGTAGCATATGCAGCATAAACATTATGTTTAGAAGTATCAACAAACCTTGCAGTAGCACTTAGATCTAACTTTGAAGTGTGCCTGTGTGTGTGTGTGTGTGTGTGTGTGTGTTTGTGTGTGTGTGTGTTTGTGTTTGTAATGTGTGCCCTGGTTTATATTACATTGTGGGGACCAAATGTCCCCATAAGAATAGTAAAACCTGAGATCACCTACATTGTGGGGACCAGCCAGCGGTCCCCACTTTTCAAAAGGCTTATAAATCACACAGGATGGGTTGATTTGAGAAAGTAAAAATGCAGAATGTTTCCTGTGATGGGTAGGTTTAGGGGTAGGGTTAGTGTAAGGGGACAGAATATACAGTTTGTATGGTATAAAAACCATTACGTCTATGGAGAGTCCCCACAAAGATAGTGAACCACTGTGTGTGTGTGTGTGTGTGTGTGTGTGTGTGTGTGTGTGTGTGTGTGTGTGTGTGTGTGTGTTGTGTGTGTGTGTGTGTGTGTGTGTGTGTGTGTGTGTGTGATATCAAGTGCTGGTGTGTACAGGGTTAAAAGCTCTGAGAGATTATGAGGTGCCAGATCATGCAAAACCTTATAAGCAAAAGCATGAAGATTTTATTGAAGGTGAAGCACCTCGTGAAATTGGGGCCCGACCAGAAAGACCCCCTCGAACCTGGCGTAGGCCTGGGTCACCGTCTTCGCCGTGAGGTCATCTGCGTGTGCCACGTACCTGCATTGAGACAGAAGATAATACAGTTACTTTAAACAAGGCTTTTCGATGCTCATCTTAGTGTGTGTGTGTGTGTGTGTGTGTGTGTGTGTGTGTGTGTGTGTGTGTGTGTGTGTTTTTTCTTAGTGTTACATTTTTTCCGAATGTTTCGCTATCACATTCGTTCACGATTACTCTCTCTCCGTTACTCTGTAATACAGGTGTAGTTTTATAAACACACGTGCTCTTCTGCATGGATGCCCGACTTACCGGTCCGCTGATGCGTTGATCATCCTCCGGTGTCGCTCATTGTGCATGTCGCACATGGTCACGACACGGCTCACCGGGTGCTTCGCCGCGGCCGGCGTGTGGCAATGTGGGGTCACGGTGTACAGCTGCAAAAAGTTGACCTTGACGTCTTGGCTCAGTATGACGTCCATGAGCCTCGGGTCAACGTCCATGGGTAGGTGGTCGAGGTTACTCTGAAAGTTCGCCGTCTCAGTCATTGAATAAGAGGAGAACAGGGTCCCCCGCTGACCCACCACCTCCTGCAGCCCACAGCGTGACCACAGGAGGCTGATGGTCCCGTCGCTAGAGGGGTGGATGTTGACGGCCACGTGATACGAGATGTCGGCGACTCCCCGCGTGTCGACGAGCCGCCTCAAGTCGAACCACCCACTGTCCCTCTGCCCGAACTTGGTGAGTGTCAGGTAAATACCCATGTCCACGTCAACGTTCACATCTTTGACTGAGCTCATAAAGAGGTCAAGCAGGAACCTCTGGTCGCCGGCCAGGACGTTCATCTTGGTCAGGTTGCCGAGGTCATTCTTCATGATGCTGGCTCTGGCCAAGTCACGCGGCGGCAGGCCCTTCAGCCGGGCGGTGAAATTACTGTAGACGGCGTTGATCATGCCAATGGCATGCGCCTTCGCCATAACTTCGCTCCGGAACATGGGGGCAGTGTTGTTCGGGTCGACCGGCACGCAACTTATGTTTAGAAAGTAGCCACCGTCGACATAGGCCAAAACACTGCCCATCGACCTGCGGAAGGACGTGACGCCCTCAGCTGTGTAGGCGGTCAAGTCCAGGTGCTTCCTGAGAATGTGCCAGTGATTTTTCACCTTGGATGGGTCAACTTTGCCCACAAAGAGGTAGTGGAGCCCAGCTTTAAGGCAGCTCACATCCTCCAGGTGGATGACGACCCCGTCGAAATCATACGAGTACCTCACTACATCGCAGGCCTTGTCTAACACGGTGGGAAATATAGGGATGCGCGGGGAATCCGTACTTAAAAACTCAGACACACTCTGGAACTTTTGAAACTCGGTCACAAGGCCGCGTGTGTTCTCTGCACATGCCACATCGAACGGCTCAAAATCCTCACTGAATAAACCCAAGAAAAAACGCCAATAAACTACATGGTTTGACACACACAAACTATTACACGTCAAAGATTAAACATATATAAACACTCACCTGTCCATTTTTGAAACTTTTCGTCTCTGAGGAGATGGATGATAACGGGTGCAGAACAGACCCCATGCGTGCGCTGGCAGGTGCTTGCCGCCGGTGCTCACGATGCGCGGGTTCAAGGTTTATCGCGGATTCGTATACATCATAAAAGTCCCGATTTTTTAAAAAAATTTACATTAAATTAAAAAAAAAAATTAT
>CM043378.1:20000-72500 GCA_023718395.1 Leucaspius delineatus
TTCCACTGGGCGAGTCGAAAAAGAATAGGTAGCCTGCCTCATCACGAAGGCGGCTCAGGATGGCTTTCCCTTCCGTGGCCGTGATGATCCTACCGTGGTAGTCGCAGACCACGTCCCCCTTTGAATAGTGCTGGGTCGCGATGACTCCTGTAATGCGGGGAAAAAAAATTTAATGGCTGTGGTACAATTGTATTTGTATTTTATGGCCTTCAAAAAAAATAAATAAATAAAAGCTAAAAGTAGGGATGTACCAATTTACATTTAAAATGAAGTGTATCTAATTATTGAAATATCAAACGAAGTATAGTAACGCCTGCATAGCTGTGGTGCACGAGCTGAAACATTTTGAAAAACTCAAAGATTGAGGGAGACAGCACACTAGTGTTGCATGCTCTCGATTGCTGTTGATGGTTCACTCAGCACAGCGTCATTTGGATTAAAACTAAATTGAGCATGCATGCAAGTAAGACATGAACTGTTACCAGATTAGTACATTAGTGCGGTGCTATAACACAAATAAAATATAAAATATGAGAGAGCAATACAATGAATAATGAAAGTGGCAGAAGCGCGCACAGTAAATATACGGCGAGTACCAAAGATGAAAGTATCGGACTCGGTCTCGGTGGTATCGTTGCATCCCTAACTAAAAGGTGTCCTTACCAAACCCTTTCGGTGGGCCAAAGTCCTTAATGGCGATGCCTGTCCAGGACTGCTCGGTGACGTGGCGGATTATAAGAGGGTTGGTCTCCACCCGGCTTCGCGAGGGCGGTTTCCAAGCCTCCACTATCTGATGCGGTTGCGGGCAATTGCCGCTCCACCCCTCGCGGGAAATGAGCCGCGCCACTTTTCCGGCCGAAGGTCTGTGCGTGCCAAAGTATCCTGAAAGGCAAAATGACAAGACTTTACTCGTGCGTGTCGTTTGTCACTGTGAGTTAATGTACAGTTGGCGGGGGCCAACGCTGTATTGACTGTTTTGGAGACTTACCGAGAAGGTGCGCTCTCCTGAGGTCATACTGGGACAGGCGCCACTTGTCATAATATGACCGGTCTCCCGGGAAACCCCTGCTGGTGCGCTGCACCTTTGACGGTGGCTGGCCTTGAAGGGAGACGGGAAATGTGGAGAGGAACTCGGTGAAACACCGCCGTTGGGGCGCAACCGGCGTCCCCTCATCAGAAGGCATCCTGTATAGGTGAGGAAAACAAAGTTTACACCATTACATGATAAACGTGGACAAGATGTTAATACGCTGGGCAAACGGTTTGTGCTATGTCCTAGGTAAACGAAGAGACACTTACACGGCCAAGGAGTGCAGCAGCTCGGCCGCGTCAACCAGGTCCTCGTCGCGGACCTCGCCATCGCAGAGGCCAAGGTAGGCGTCGAGGGTGTGCTGCTGCTGTGTGGTGAGCCGTTTAGCCGCCACTCTGACGGCCCTCCGAACGTCGAGGCTCGTCGACGTCTCCAGCTTGTACCTGTAAAAATACAGTATAAAAGGAAATGTTAATCGTGAAATTACTCTTACTGACAAGATGCAACCGAGAGTATGTATTCACACATGTGCGCGTGGAGGTGTCTGTGCAGGTATTTACATGGCATGAAAGTTATACATGTCTTGGGAGACGCTGTGCACGGCCTGACCGGAACCGGAGACGAATAGCTTGCTGCATCCTTCCAGGGGTCGGAGACTCTGGTGTCTGATCTTCCCAAAGTAGGTCTGCAGCATCTATGAAAAAAGGGTCCATACGGGTTATTACACTTTTTTTTTTGTTTTTTTTTTTTTGTTTTCTCTCTACCTTTCTCCCAATCGCTAGGTCACACATTTATCAGGGTCACTTTGTCAAAACTCTCCACAAAGTGAGCACAGCAGAAAACTGTTTTGGGCTAAACTGTGGACCATTTATCAGTGCCATGCCAAAGTGCATTAGATGACGACATCTTTCGGTTTTTACGTGAATTATTTTTGCACTTGGACATCAAAAATGTATGTGAAGTGCTGTGCCAAGATGAAATGTCGGTTGGGAGAGCTTTGTGAAGAGTTCTGCAGAAGTGACCCAAGCATGGGGAAATGTGTCGGAGCAAATTACACCTAACTGTACATACCTAAATGTAAACATGGTGTAGTAAGCAATCTACTACAGTTAATGTCTTAGTGAAACTTACAAATTCCTCGTCCAGAGTCAGCGCTATATTGAGATTGCCAGTGTCTTTCTGGCGACTCCGGAGGACCACTCTGCTCCTGTGGGTGGCACGGCCCACCCAATCCGCATCCTGGGAAACATCAAAGGTGTCATTAAAAAAAACATCGAAGGTGTCATTAAAAAGGAGTGAGTGAGTGAGTGAGTGAGTGAGTGAGTGAGTGAGTGAGTGAGTGAGTGAGTGAGTGGTTGGTTGGTTGGTTGGTTGGTTGGTTGGTTGGTTGGTTGGTTGTGGCTTTGAGTGAGTTTGTGAGTGATTTTTTTTATTATTATTTTTTTTGCATGAGCGAGCGTGTGTGCTTGTTTTTGTGATTCATGAGGACACAATTTGTATAATGGCACGACCATTACGACGTAAACATGACATTGCGTGCGTCCTCATTTTTGAAATAGCTTTAAAAACAAATTCAAAATGTAAAAATGCACAATGTTTACTGTCATGGGTAGGTTTAGACTAGGTGCAGTGTAAGGCCGATATACAGTTTGTACAGTAAAAAAAACATTACGCCCATGGAATGTCCTCACTTGGATAGCAAAACAAACCTGAGTGAGTGAGTGAGCGAGTGTGCGTGTGTGTGTGTGTGTGTGTGTGCGTGTGGGAGCTAGAGTATGTGCGTGTGAGTTAATTTGTGAAAGTGTAAACTGGTCAGAATGGATGGACTTACTGTTAGATGTTGCACTGCCATGGGGACCTGCACATGATTGTAGACGAGGACCGCCTCACAGTAATAACGGTACACGGTCTTGTCTCTTCGCGAAATACTGCGGCCCAACTCCAGGTCCCCACGTATTCTATCCGCGTCCTCTTTGGCCACCCGCAAAATGGCCTTACATTCATAAAGACAGCCAGTAGAACGCCTGTTTGGATGAAAGGGGTCAAAACAGACAGGATACTAAAGACGCCCACCCTTAAGATTACGTGAGACAAGACGGGTGCATGCCGACAATAATGTTGCTATTACCAAACTTTATTTTGACACGATAAAGTCGCACTGCAAACAATGCTTTGCTGCACTTACTTTTTGCGCTGACCAGATGGGACGACAGCAGCGGTGGAGGTGGAAGGGCCGGCCGATGTAGAAGGAGCTTCTTCCCTGAGGTCCGGCTGGTTCCTGATGAGGAAGCCTAGCCGAAGGAGCTCCTTCACCATTGCCACCTGGCAATCCCTGTCCGGCAGTAGCCCACATATTTGTTTGAAGTCCCAAACCCGGGCGTTCCGCGCCCAGTCTCTGGCGGAAGCCTGGGCTTGATCCGCAGCCGCGGCCCTTTCAGCCGGTGTGCCGTCAGTCAGACACCCGCTGGCCAGATGCTCGTGGATGTCGTCCTGCAGCTCCTTACACGCCAGGCAGTGGACAACCAACCTTTGAGAGAAAAACACGATACAATACATTACAAAAAAAAAAAAAAAAACAAGACAGAAAAAAAAAGAAAAAAAAAAATAAAATAATAAAAATAGAAAGAACGATACTCTCATTAAAACGATTCGATTAGATATTAAACATCCAAAATAAAAGAAAACTATTCACACTTTATATTATGGTGATCTAAACGTCTAGTCGCAACGTAGATATTAATGAACTTGCATGCGTACATTTTGTTGTTGTTGTTGTTGTTGTTGTTGTTGTTGTTGTTGTTGTTGTTGTCGAGAAAACAGTGATTCGGACACCTATAAGGAGGTTGAAATGTATGAAAAAATCTTAAAAGAAAGGTAATAGTTTTTCTTTTGTTGTTGTTGTTGTTTAAGGTGGTTTTATTGTTAGTTTGACAAAGAAAGAGGAATTTGCCCAAAATCGTATGTCTTTTAAAAGTGTATGACCAAAGAACATAAAAGTGACACGATTGTCACCCAATTACATCTGTAATCAGGGGTTCAACAGCGAAGTGACCATATACTGTTGTTATTTTTTTTAGGATTATTATTATTATTATTATTATTATTATTATATATTGCATGCACAAAGCAGAAACTTCTAAACACCGTATAGTTGGCATGAAGTCCTTGAAACACAATTAATTGCTGATTGCAGCTATATTTCATTTTTGTAATTACATTTATTATTACGCTGTTGGCCCATCCCTTAAACCTCAAACACCATCCCCCACCCCCAATAGCTGAAAAAAATAAATAAATAAATGTTTACCAATACAATGTGACGAAAACTAGTACATTGTACTTGTTTTTTATTTATTTTTTTTACTTATGGTTTGTGTCCATTTATTTCTTGTCAGTAAATAGTAGTTAAGGCCACCAAATAAAAAGTTGGGCCAGAAAACACGTCGGTCATTAAAACGGACAAAAACGCTGAGTCACTTACACAGAGTAGTAAACATTTTAGTGAACATTTTAGATTAAAGTCGCACCGCGGTCACTGACACGAAGTTAATTAACAACTGTGTTGTTACAACGTCAATGTTAGACATCAAAGTTGAAAGAAATGTATTAATTTTGCTCATTTTACACGAAGTTAGTTAACACCTATAGGCTGTCGGAGAAAAGCTTTTTGAACGTCCGTAATGCAAAAAAAAAAAAAAAAAAAAAATAATATATATATATATATATAAATAAAAAAGAAAAGAAAAAAAAAACATAAATAAAACGAGTTAAAGAATAAACACAAACCTTTCCATTTCTTTGATCACTTTTGTTCTTCCCTTTTTTCCTCTTGCTCCGTTAGAAAAGCACCTGTTTCACTGACAATTCGACGATCTCTGCAAAGGTGCGCGTCTTTTTTCTTTTCAGAATAAAAGTCCCGATATCAGAATGCAAAGCTTCAAAAGACGAAAAAGTTTAAGGACTTTTATGATCTGTTCACTTTCAATTGTAATCCTTTTCTTTCTTTTTTTTTCTTTTTTTTTTTTTAAATAAACATTGCTTAACATGAACTGATCATGAACTCCGCTTATACAGAATGTATTGATATTTGTTATTGTTAATTACAACAATTACTAATAATGTATTAGTAAAATATTGTTTAAAAAAAAAAAATACACAAACCTTTCCAATCTTTTTACTCTGGGTTTTTCTTCCGCCTTCACTTCCCTATTCTCTGCCCAAAGGACCCCCAACCACAACCCCCCACAAAAAAAGTTCCCAGTTTCAGAATGCTGCATGCTAAAGCTAAAGGACAAATTGTTATATTTCTTTAGTTTACTTGTTTGTTTACGGAAATGTAAAATAAATGAAATCATGTTTACATTACACCGTTTTAGAAACATTGCTCTGTTTACTTTATCTGTATATATATATATATATATATATATATATATATATATATATATATATACTGAACTGAACTGTACTGTACTGTACTGAAAAAAGAAAAGAGAAAAAAAGAAGCAAATGTTTTCAAGATAGAAATCTTTTATAACAACAATATACACTACTGGTGAGTAATTTGGGGTCAGTAATTTTTTTTCTTTATTTTTTTTTTTTAAATAAATCAATACTTTTATTCAGCAAGGATGTGTTAAATTGATAAAAAGTGATAATAAAGAAGATTTATATATAAAAAATATTTTTTTTTCTTTTGAATAAATGCAGTTCTTTTTAACCTTTTATTCATCAAATATATTAGGCAGCAGAACTGCTTCCAACACTCATAATAAATTAGAATATTAGAATGATTTCTAAAGGATCATGTGATAGACTCCCTGACACTGAAGACTGGATTAATGATCCTGAAAATTCAGCTTTGCATCACCGAAATAAATGATAATTTAAAGTATAATAAATTGAAAACCAATTATTTTAAATTGTAATAATATATCACAATATTACATATTTTTTTTCTGTATTTTTGATCAAATAAATGCAGGCTTGATGAGCAGAAGAAACTTCTTTCAAAAACATTAAAAATAGTAATGTGTCCAAACTTTTGGCCTGTACTGTATGTATGTATGTATGTATGTATGTATATATATATATATATATATATATATATATATATATTGTGTTAACTGATGTATTAACTAATGTTTCATAAATGAACCTGATTGAAAAGTGATAACAATGAATGTTATTATTATGACTGTCATTCATAATAAACTAAAGTTATAAACACTTGATTTTATAGACTGATTGATTTATTGTTTGTTTATGACTACATTTAGTTTGGGGAAAACCTCAAAATGTAACATTATAAATTAAAAGTACACATTTTTAAAAATGACAAATGTTTAAAATGCATGAATGTTATATGTGTGACATTTATTGTTATGCGTATTACATGTATAATTATCTCTATAGCCTTTACAAAGAATGAATGTCATAAATGCTCAATTATTGAGTTATTCACACATAAAAAAAAAAAAATAAAAAAAAAAAAAGGATTCACACACAGGCAGGTAATCAACAGGTTTATTTGCAGAAAGGATGTCCATCGCAACGATGACAGCAGGTAAAGTGAGTGAGTGTGATGATACCTGTCTTGTGCTCTCCTTATCTTGTGTGGTAGTTCTTCTTGTTTATTAGTCTACCCAGGTGTTTCTGATTAACCATGCCCCCTTGTTATCTAGTGTAGCTGCCCTGGATTTACCTGTTTGTGTCATTAAAGTAGTGCTTGCATTTGGATTCTCTCTCTGCTTCTTACTTACCTCATCGTTACAGTGAGTGTCCGGGCTGGACGTGTGGTGATTGGTGACGCAGGATTACTGAGCTGGACCAAAGTGATCTAAACAAAAGTGAACCGTGAGCAAAAACCCTCCCCATTCATCCAGGCTTGGGACTGGCACTGCCATTACACTGATTTGGGTAATGTCAGAGGCTGGGTTAAAAATGTTTTTTTTTTTTGTTGTTTTTTTTTTTTTTTGTTTTTTTTTTTTGTTGTTTTTGTTTTTTTTTGTTTTTTTTTGGGGGGGGGGGGGGGGGCTTTTTGTATTTTTTATTTATTTTATTTTATTTTTTTGAAAACGCATAAAACACAACCCTAACCATAACGAACCATAACTATTTACAAATATTCAAACAAACAAAATAAATATTATGCATGCGCGCGTGTGTGTATGTATAAATATATAACAAAAATAAGCTGTTTGGCGCAAATTCAAATCCAAATAAATAAATCTAATAAAAAATTCTATTTAAAAATAAAAATATACTCTACGAAGAGGAAAAACACTCGCTTGCGAAAAAACATATTTATATATATATATATATATATATATATATATATATACACAAACAACTATATACAGTGTGCAAAAAAAAAAAAAAAAAGATTCCGTGGAAAGGTTCTCACTGCTCTGCCGTCAGGCGCTGCCTTTTTCTCTTAAACGAAACAAAGGTTCGGACAGAGACGGAGATTTCAGTGCAGCGCTTTACATAGCTGTTGTAGGCGGTGGAGTGGCTCAGGTCAGGGCTGAGGTCAATGAGGCCGACCTCCAGATTTGTCCACCTGCTGTTTGTGCTGGCCGGAACCGAGGTGGGTTCTATCCTCTCCACGAGCTGCTCCTCGACCTGTTCCTCTTCCTCCTCCACATCCAGGGGTTCCACTCTCTCCTCCTGGGGAGGCGGACGCGGACGGGCGGGTGTGCTGGGCACGTCTCGTGGCACAACCAGCTTATGTGGTATGCTCTCATGAAACCTCCATACAGCGGGGTTCTGGATCAGTAGCAGCCGTGATAGGATGTGCAGATCCTGAAGGTGACGCTGGGACACCGGCATGGAGCGTTCGAGCTCCGCCATCTTACTAAAGCTGACAAAATCTCCATTTTGAATGAGCCCAATGCAGCTGAGGAAGGTCAGGGAGGTGATCGCCCTGTCCTTGGGCATCCCCTTTGGAAGACGCTCCACGCAGCGCTCCAGCCAGGGCATCCCGTGCTCGCGGTACCGCACGAGGTTGCGAGAGTACGACAGCCCGAGCTCGTCTATCCTCGCGCAGATGTCTCCGAGGTAGGAGGCCGCGCGTCCGGCGGCCGACGGTATGTGTGCCGGCTGGTGGAGCTCCACGTAGTCTTTGTTATTCCACTTGGCCTTGAGGTGCCGTTTTTCGTCCCAGTATTTGATGTGCGGAAAGTACTTGTATGGGGCGAGGCCAAGGCTGAGGCAGTGGGCCGGGTCGTACCCCATCGCGGTCACCATTTGCACCGCGCGGCCGAACGTGAGGGGGTACCCGAAGGCTCTCCTGTCCGCCACCTCACGGGCGAACTCTGAGACCGACCGGCAGTCGACCAGCCGGCCGAAAGGAAGGGCCGGGCCTTTGAGGGACTGGCCGGGCAGGGGGGCGTCCCGCTGGTACAGGTCGCACAGGAGGATCCTCGCCATCTGCTCCCCGACGATCTGATGGCCCGCCGCCAGGCTGTCGGTCAGTGGGAAAAGGCGGAGGACTCTGGCCTTCTGGACCTCGTCCTTGGTCCAGGTCTCCAAAGGGGGAGGAGACTCCCCGACGCTGGCGCTGCCTATGGGCCCGAGGCAGAGGAAGCCCCTCATCCTGGTGAGACTGTTCGGGCTGGTGGCGCTCACTCCCAGGGCCCGGCTGAACTGCCGCGTGGAGCGGCACAGCGGCCGGCCGAAGAATAGCTCCTCGGCCGCGAGCTCCAGCTGGAAGGCGCGCCAGCTGTTCTCGTAGCCTCCCATGCCGCGCGCATGGTCCAGGAGGTCGTGGAGGGACCCGCTCAGGTGGCTGGCTACCGCGTGCACCACGTGCTGGAGGCCGACGCCGTCTTGCTGTCGGAAAGGCACAAGCATCGGCACCGTCTCCAGCAGGCGGTCGAGCATAGGCTCTGCGAAGAAATCGGAGGCCGGCATGACCTGGTAAGAACAATAATAATAATAAATTAATAATAAGCGTTATTTATAGCATCGTTGTAGCATCTCGAAGCGCTTCACAGAATAGGAACAAGACACAAAATACAATTATACATGCAATGCGTTAATGAAAGTAGACAAAAATAAAATGCCTAATAAAACCGTACCAACAACAGTATCGTATCTTTAACGGCATCAACAAATAAGCTTTAACCCTCGAGCCGCACTCACATTACAGCCCTTAATTCCGTGTTTGTGGACAAATGTGGCCAAAAAAAGGGTCTCACGTGGGATCCAATTGTTTGTTGGGTTTTTTTTTTGTTTTTTTTTTTATAAAATGTTAAATATCACTATCTTCAATAAAATAAAATAAAAACTAGCACTTTATGTTCGTTTTTTTGTTGTTGTTGTTTTATTTCTGATTTGTGTTATTTATGAATTTATTCACCTCTAAAAGCACAACATTTTATATGTAAATTCTGCTTATTTTTATGATAGTTTTAATATTTATTTAACTTGATTTAAAAATAGAATAAAAATCAACCCAGTAAGTTCAGAGAGCTAAAAGCTAAAGATGAAGTGACTTGAAGTGGCGCCACCCTGTGTCTAATGTTGGTATAAAATTAACAAAAAACAATAATATCAATAACCACTAGATGGCTGTAGTACTGAATGGCTGCATATAGGCTAAACTCTATGAACCACTGTATAAAACGAATTTGAGCTCTTAATTTTTTGACTTTATCACATGTTAAAATTGAAGAAAAAAAAAATCTCTCTCTCTCTCTCTCTCTCTCTCTCTCTATATATATATATATATATAGATAGATAGATAGATAGATAGATAGATATATATCTATATCTACATATAGTCTATATATAGATATATATATATCTACATATAGTTATATATATCTACATATATATATATATATATATATATATATATATATATATATATATATATATATATATATATATATATATATATATATTAGAGCCGGGACTTTAACGCGTTAATTAAGATTAATTAATTACACAAAAAATAACGCTTAAAACATTTTTTTTTCCGCATTTTAATCGCACTTATTTTTGCACCGCAGAACGTTTCTCACTGGATGAGTTTCGGCGGACCGATTATACTGCAGCACCAACTAGCGTTCATGACTTCAGGCCCACACCTGCAAACTTGTAGTTTTCTTGTTCAATTGGGTCATTTACGTGAATCGCATAGAACCGGAGAGTTTTGTGGGAGGAAGGGTTGTTATTTGAAATAACGAAAATTTCATAATTCGCCGGCGCGACCACAACATTGTCCAACATCAAAGGGGAAACGTAATGCAAGCGGAACGAAACTGCTTGTTATTGTGTGGTTGACGGACCGTTTATCAGTTTGAACCAAAGCAGCGCGAGCCGATCTTGATAAAGCAACACTGTTATTTCGATTAATTAATTACAAAGCCTCTAATTGTTTAGTTTAATTTTTTTAATCGAGTCCCGGCCCTAATATAAATATATATATATGTAAATATAAATATATATGTAAATATAAATATATATATATATATATATATATATATATATATATATATATATATATATATATATATATATATATATAAATATATATAAAAATATAAATATATATCTCTGTTAGGTGAGACTATACAAATATACCAAAATATGCTTAGATAAATATGACCATGCTATATAAGAAAAAGACAAAGTATTAAACCATTTATTTCAAACCTAAAAAAACTCAAATTTCAATAACTCAAAATAATTGGTACCAAACGGGTAAGAATATACATAACAATAACCATGACTAGGTTTTTAGACGATCAATAATTTAGGTAGCATATGCAGCATAAACATTATGTTTAGAAGTATCAACAAACCTTGCAGTAGCACTTAGATCTAACTTTGAAGTGTGCCTGTGTGTGTGTGTGTGTGTGTGTGTTTGTGTGTGTGTGTGTTTGTGTTTGTAATGTGTGCCCTGGTTTATATTACATTGTGGGGACCAAATGTCCCCATAAGAATAGTAAAACCTGAGATCACCTACATTGTGGGGACCAGCCAGCGGTCCCCACTTTTCAAAAGGCTTATAAATCACACAGGATGGGTTGATTTGAGAAAGTAAAAATGCAGAATGTTTCCTGTGATGGGTAGGTTTAGGGGTAGGGTTAGTGTAAGGGGACAGAATATACAGTTTGTATGGTATAAAAACCATTACGTCTATGGAGAGTCCCCACAAAGATAGTGAACCACTGTGTGTGTGTGTGTGTGTGTGTGTGTGTGTGTGTGTGTGTGTGTGTGTGTGTGTGTGTGTGTGTGTGTGTGTGTGTGTGTGTGTGTGTGTGTTTGTGTGTGTGTGTGTGTGTGTGTGTGTGTGTGTGTGATATCAAGTGCTGGTGTGTACAGGGTTAAAAGCTCTGAGAGATTATGAGGTGCCAGATCATGCAAAACCTTATAAGCAAAAGCATGAAGATTTTATTGAAGGTGAAGCACCTCGTGAAATTGGGGCCCGACCAGAAAGACCCCCTCGAACCTGGCGTAGGCCTGGGTCACCGTCTTCGCCGTGAGGTCATCTGCGTGTGCCACGTACCTGCATTGAGACAGAAGATAATACAGTTACTTTAAACAAGGCTTTTCGATGCTCATCTTAGTGTGTGTGTGTGTGTGTGTGTGTGTGTGTGTGTGTGTGTGTGTGTGTGTGTGTGTTTTTTCTTAGTGTTACATTTTTTCCGAATGTTTCGCTATCACATTCGTTCACGATTACTCTCTCTCCGTTACTCTGTAATACAGGTGTAGTTTTATAAACACACGTGCTCTTCTGCATGGATGCCCGACTTACCGGTCCGCTGATGCGTTGATCATCCTCCGGTGTCGCTCATTGTGCATGTCGCACATGGTCACGACACGGCTCACCGGGTGCTTCGCCGCGGCCGGCGTGTGGCAATGTGGGGTCACGGTGTACAGCTGCAAAAAGTTGACCTTGACGTCTTGGCTCAGTATGACGTCCATGAGCCTCGGGTCAACGTCCATGGGTAGGTGGTCGAGGTTACTCTGAAAGTTCGCCGTCTCAGTCATTGAATAAGAGGAGAACAGGGTCCCCCGCTGACCCACCACCTCCTGCAGCCCACAGCGTGACCACAGGAGGCTGATGGTCCCGTCGCTAGAGGGGTGGATGTTGACGGCCACGTGATACGAGATGTCGGCGACTCCCCGCGTGTCGACGAGCCGCCTCAAGTCGAACCACCCACTGTCCCTCTGCCCGAACTTGGTGAGTGTCAGGTAAATACCCATGTCCACGTCAACGTTCACATCTTTGACTGAGCTCATAAAGAGGTCAAGCAGGAACCTCTGGTCGCCGGCCAGGACGTTCATCTTGGTCAGGTTGCCGAGGTCATTCTTCATGATGCTGGCTCTGGCCAAGTCACGCGGCGGCAGGCCCTTCAGCCGGGCGGTGAAATTACTGTAGACGGCGTTGATCATGCCAATGGCATGCGCCTTCGCCATAACTTCGCTCCGGAACATGGGGGCAGTGTTGTTCGGGTCGACCGGCACGCAACTTATGTTTAGAAAGTAGCCACCGTCGACATAGGCCAAAACACTGCCCATCGACCTGCGGAAGGACGTGACGCCCTCAGCTGTGTAGGCGGTCAAGTCCAGGTGCTTCCTGAGAATGTGCCAGTGATTTTTCACCTTGGATGGGTCAACTTTGCCCACAAAGAGGTAGTGGAGCCCAGCTTTAAGGCAGCTCACATCCTCCAGGTGGATGACGACCCCGTCGAAATCATACGAGTACCTCACTACATCGCAGGCCTTGTCTAACACGGTGGGAAATATAGGGATGCGCGGGGAATCCGTACTTAAAAACTCAGACACACTCTGGAACTTTTGAAACTCGGTCACAAGGCCGCGTGTGTTCTCTGCACATGCCACATCGAACGGCTCAAAATCCTCACTGAATAAACCCAAGAAAAAACGCCAATAAACTACATGGTTTGACACACACAAACTATTACACGTCAAAGATTAAACATATATAAACACTCACCTGTCCATTTTTGAAACTTTTCGTCTCTGAGGAGATGGATGATAACGGGTGCAGAACAGACCCCATGCGTGCGCTGGCAGGTGCTTGCCGCCGGTGCTCACGATGCGCGGGTTCAAGGTTTATCGCGGATTCGTATACATCATAAAAGTCCCGATTTTTTAAAAAAATTTACATTAAATTAAAAAAAAAAATTATGTCAGATTCCAAGAATTTACTGCCATTCACATAGCGTTTCTACTGTATGAGATGTCGTATTTTAAGTTATGCAATGAAATCGCACGTTATAGCGCTGCTATTATTCTTACAGCACTGTAATAACCTAGAAAATAAATATAGGACGATTATTTAAAACAATTTTTAAAACGCTACAATCTATATATATATATATATATATATATATATATATACAAATTTTAACCCAACAAATTGTATGTATTTGAACAATTTAGCCTTTAGGAAAAAAAAAAAAAAATATATATATATATATATATATATATATATATATATATATATATATATATATATATATATATATATACAGATTTTAACCCAAGAAATTGTATGTATTTTAACAATTTAGCCTTTAGGAAAAAAAATAAATATCTGTCATTTTTTACCTTCACAGTTCACTTTCATTTCCAGGGACTATTTCTCCATCACTCGGTAATAAAAGTATAGTTTTATAATTACAACATTAGTATCGACATCATAAAAATAATAACGGGAAAACAAGATAAAAGTCCCGAATTCACCTTGAGGATTTCATTACGAGTGGATACAAACGTATTGATCCAGCTCATTTAAAATGTGGTGTGCCTGTAGTATCGTTTTATACAATCATGCACATATAATCTTTGAAATCGTTAAGGTTAAATGTTTTAACGTTTACAAATGTATGCTCCATTTACAGCACCTGTCGATCTGTGATGTGACCAGTAGAGGGAGCCAAAGGATGGGGGAATCTTTAAAGCCTGATGCTTTTCTACTGGTAAGTTTAATAGAGGATTGGGAACCATATGCATTGATCGTTTTTTTATTTTTTATTTATGTTTTATAATCAGTATTACTATTACAGACATTTCGCTCAAACACAAGACTCTGACAACCCAAGTGTTTTTTAAGCATTTAATTTAAGCCTTCAATGATTATTTTTTGTTGTTGTTTGTTTTATTCAAAAAGGTAAAGGATTCACACATGTAAAGTAAAACCAAGTCCCAGACACCCATTCGAATCTTTTTTATTTTTTTTTTATTTTTTTATTTTATTATCAATATTACTAGGGTGCTCTGACAGTACTCTTTAATACAACTATGTACATAGAATCCGTGATATTCCTGAGTATTGTTATATGTTAAAACATTTATAAACGTTACCTATAAGTATTTATAACATTTTACAATAATTTAATCTTATAAATGCTAATTTCTTCATTTTATTTACAAAGGTAAAAGGATTCACACAGGGAAAGTATAAAATCGCAACAATGGAAGCATATATATTATATATTATATATATTATACATTTTATATATATATATATATATATATATATATATATATATAATTTATTCCTGTGATCAAAGCTGAATTTTCAGCATCATTACTCCAGTCTTCAGTGTCACATGATCCTTCAGAAATCATTCTAATATGATGATTTGATGCACAAGAAACATTCATTATTATTATCACTGTGTTTCAAGCACTCACATGGACAGTTACATCCACATCTACCCAAGTCCAAACCACCAAAAGTCTAAAACCATCTATACATCCCTAGGAATAGAAAACTGACCTTTGACCCCATAACTGATAAAAAAAAACTATATCTATCTGTCTGTCTGTCTGTCTGTCTGTCTGTCTGTCTGTCTGTCTATCTATCTATCTATCTGTCTATCTATCTATCTATCTGTCTATCTATCTATCTATCTATCTATCTATCTATCTATCTATCTATCTATCTATCTGTCTGTCTGTCTGTCTGTCTGTCTGTCTGTCTGTCTATCTGTCTATCTATCTATCTATCTATCTATCTATCTATCTATCTATCTATCTATCTATCTATCTGTCTGTCTGTCTGTCTGTCTGTCTGTCTGTCTGTCTGTCTGTCTGTCTGTCTGTCTGTAGTGGGCACCGGCGGGTGCAGTAACATTGCTCGGAACCTGGTGGCGCTAGAGGGACGTTACTGAGCCCATTGGATCGGGCCTGGCCGGATTAGTATATGTACAAGACTTGAGCTCTGTTGGTGCAAAAAAAAGGTGGGTGCAGTTCAGTATCTCACTGCTTGGTGGCGCTAGAGAGCCCAAACTTGGTGCAGTCGACTCCCCGCCCCCTAATTAGCGTACACACCAAGTTTCAGCTCTCTAACACCTACAGAACTCGAAAACACCATGGGGGTGCAGTTGGATACAGGTGCACTCTTCGCTTTTTCACATATAACCTGGGACTCTACCCCTGGGACTCTACCCCTGGGACTCTACCCCTGGGACTCTACCCCTGGGACTCTACCCCTGGGACTCTACCCCTGGGACTCTACCCCTTTTTGTTTTAAAAAAAAAAAAAAAAAAAAAAACAAACAGATACAATTTACAACTTTTCAGGCGTTTAAAACTTACAAATTGTTAAACACTTTTACAATAAAAGAAAAATACATTACATGTGAGTTAACAGCATAAATACAAAACATGAACATCTATACAAAAAAAAAAATAGAAAAGTAGCATTAAGGGTTAGGATTAAGTTCAATTAAACAAATACAAAACTACATAAAATAAGCACCACAAATATAAAAGTGGTATGATTAGAAATTTGGAGCTGGAGAGGCAGGTGTGGCCAAGGCAGATGCTGACAGAGGGAACCACCACAGAGGAGATAAGAGCAGCTACAGAGTAAATGGCAGGAAGCCCCAGCAGGATCACCAGGATGCAGGGCCACAGCAGAGTCAATAAAAGGATAGGTGGACCTTTGGTTAACGGGCCAAGCAGAACCAGAGGGACAACCAACGAAGGTGGAGCCATTAGAGATTGAGACCAAGGCAGAGCCTAAAACCCAAGGCAAGACCACTGCACTGGAGGGCAGAAGTAGAAATATAGGGCAGTGGAGTCAAAGGGGTGGAGGGACAAGGCATAGCTGTAGGATCGGAAGTCTCTGTGGTGCAACCAGGGTGATAGCTGACCAAGGTGGAGCCAGAGGGACGAGGGAGCCTGATGCAGCTTGAGGCATGAAGGGCCATGGTGGAGCTAATAGGTCGACAGAGTGAGGTTAAGTCCAAGGCTTGGCAAGAAACCAAGGGATAAACAACTAGGTGGAGCTGGTGAACTGGAAGCCAAAGGCGGACCCAAGGTGCAAAGGGTTGCCAATAAAGGAGCCCAAGAGCTGAAAGGAGCACACGGACACAGGGCCAAATTACTAGATGGCATGGGTAGAAGAGGTGGGAGAAGGCGCATCAATGAGAAGCTTCATGCTGAGTGGGAAGGACATCAGACCGGATAGGACTGTCTAAACAGCTGGAGGGGACCAGCCGGGGAGGAGGTTGCCTAAGAGCAGAAACAAGGACAGGAACTGGCTTGGTGTCACTCAAGTTGATCAATCAATTCAGACAGTCCACTTCCACCAGAATTCCCTCCGGCTTGAAAATAGGGACTGGCTCATAAACATGGTCAGACTTGGCTTGGGGGGGGGGGGGGGGGGGGGGCAATAGTTTTGGTTCAAGAAAAACTGCTGCTACATCCATCCATGTTTGAAGTTCCATTCTTCTATCATGGTGGTTGGACCAAGGATGAGTTTGAACAGGATCTAGTTATAACAGTAAAACTTCATTAATAAAATCAAAATAACAAACACTTAGGAGATTAACACGCAGAAACAGAACTACTATTGTTAAAAATGGACAAGGAACTAATAGATATACAGAGACTAAATGAATGAGTCAACATGGGGCAGGTAAAACAATAGGTTGCCATGGACACAATAGGTTGACAAAATAAGTTTTCATAATTTCATACAAAGCTTTACAATACAAGAGGCATACAATATTGTGGAAGGTTTAAATTACAAAAGGGCAAAACAAAAGCATAAAAATATTAATGGCATCATACCATCATTCCAAAGGGACAATCATACAAAAAGGGTCATAATACAAAATGAGCATTAAGGGGGGGAAAGGGGACAAGGAAACATGGCTTAAAGGGTACAAGTGGTCAAGTCATAAATACAAAAACAAATGTTGTCAAATCAATATCATGAGTATGACATTAAATTTAAAAAAAGAAAAGAGTAGAAATAAAAGTGCTCCTGTCCTACAGACAAAGACAATAGAAGGCATTATTACAGAAACACATGAAGGACAAAGGGACAAAGCTGCTTTACAAAAAATGCATTGAAAAAAAACTAAATGTGACTGACAACCATAAGTAGGACAAAAGACAATGGTTTAAAGGGGAAAAACAAAAGCAAATACAAACGAAATATGGGCAGAGATAAATACAAAGAGGACAGGGACAAAATGAAAGGGTGCTATTTGCAAAAATAAAAAAGGAAGAGATGAAAACGGCATAACTCAAAGCATAATACAAAAAAAAAAAAAAAAAAATTACTAAAAATGCTGGCAGTCACCATAAAACTGTTGACCCAGGAAAGAGACCAATATACACAATGTTTCACAGGTTAGCCTTCAATTCAAGGTTCAAGGTTAGGGTTGGCATTGTCAGGAACTTACTGAAACAATTATTTAAAAAGGAACTATTAAATGTCTAGAATACTAAGAACATTCTGATTGTGGTGTAACTAAGACACAGCTGTGAGCTGATGAAACAGCCGCCACTAAAAGGTCAAAAAAGGTTAGAAGAGCTTGAAATTCTGTACCATGAGCCTCAAGGTGGACGGTAGGGTCAACATGTGGACTTCCATTCTGAAGGGAGAACAACCACACACCCAGCTCACCTAGAGGAAGATGCATCACATTTCAGTTAGAATTAGTATAAAATTCAAAAGAATGATTGCACAGAAGAGAATTTCCAAGAAGTGTCACACCTGTTCTCAAACCCCTCCAAGGTTTGGTGAAGTTGGTAGAGACAGGTGGTGTCATTTTGTTCTTTGATCAAATTTAGGTCTCAGTCAATCCCAAGATGAGCCAGTATGGCTATTGGCTAGAATCAAGTCAGTTGTGACAATTTGGAACTGTCAGACAGCTGTAAAACAATGAAGGGTGAAATACAAAGTGTAGGTTAACAGGACATCAATAGTACTCAGGTGGGCAAAAAAACAAACTAACTCCTCTTTTCTGCATCCTTCTTCAGACCATCTCCACACACACACACACACACACACACACAGGGTGCTTCGGAGGACAGGCGGAAACTTAAAGATAATGCTCATTTAGGTGCACGAGTGATCAAATAGAACAGTCAAGCATGGTCAACTAAAACAAAGCACAGCACTTAAACAATAAAATAAATCCTGATAAATACACACCAATGATCAACCATCCCTAAAGCTTTTAGTGTGCACACCGCATAAGTTATAGTAACTAAATTCAGGGTGCCCCTGCATATCTGATATCTGAGCTCAAATAGCAGTGGATATACACCTGCAGGTATCTGATGCTACGCTCTACTTAGCCTTACATTGGTTGATCATAAGCTGCACTGAAGTGTGGGAACATTCACCATAAGGTTTCTGGGGAATATGGTTTGACCCAGTAAAGAGAACAAGCACATTTAAACATATCAAGGATCACAGGTTTGTCTTCAAACCTAGAAGGACTTCTCATCTGGGCAGCTGTTAATTTTCCAGAAGGTTACTGACATGTCAGGATCTCACTGGAAATAAAACAAATCAATGAATTAAATTGAATTTACCATGTTGCTACTTTGTCTAGAGTAACAGAAATGTGGGAGATACATATGTAAATAAGATGGTCCATCTGTGTCATACAGTAATGAGCTGTTCAGTAAAACAGGTCTATAAGAGCTTGAAATGCTCTAGCATGAGCCAGAGGATGATATTACAAATGACATGTAGTTAGTGTTCATTTAATGAAGCTCGAATAAGTTATGCCACAGAAGTATATTTTGATGGACCCCATTGACTTCCATAGTAGGGAAAAAAACCTAGGGAAGTTAATGGGGTCCATCAACTGTTAGGTTACCAACATTCTTCAAAATATATTCTTTTGTGTTCAGCAGAAGAAAGAAATTCATACAGTTTTGAAACAACTTGAGGGTGAGTCAATTTTTAAGTGAACCATTCCTTTAAGCCTCGTCTTTGAAACCAGAAAATAGACAGAATTTAACTCACTAATTCAAAACTCCAGCAGCTTCCTCACTCTCCAAAATCCATCACAGACACACCCTGTGCAAGATCAGCTTGTGGGCATTTATACTCCTGAGCACAACCATTGACAGACATGCAAACAATCCGGAATTAAATTCACAAAACAACCAATAATTATAATAAACTTTTTGTACATGCCCTAACCAACAAATTATTTAACAGACATTTTTACACATTTGCTCATTGAAAAATGTTTAATTTTAAAACAAAAAACAACCCCCTTCATCTTCTACACTTGGTGTCTCCCACCTCCCATGATGCACCACAGCAAAGATATAAAAGTTAAATTCAGAAGCTGTTCTGGCTTTTTAGCTAATTCTAGCATGTGGTCATATTGGGTGGCTTTCTGTTTGTTTGGGCTGGTTTTTAATGAATTGTGCAAAGTAGCCAAGCTCAACTTACTGTAAGTTTTACTCTTAAATTGAGATTTAGAAAGATCCATAGCCTGTTTAATGTAAAAAAAGAAAAGAAAAAAAAGGAAGGAATTATTTTGATCTGCTGTTTTGGTCTGTTTTTCATCAGTCGGGCTGCGATGATGCACAAGCTCACCTGCATCTCCTGATTTTTCACCTGCTGCTCGTCTGCCATATGCTTTCTCTGCCAGGATTTATATGAATGATATAATGAATGATAGGTTGGAACTTTCTTAATACTTATTTTCTTAATATATTTAATAAAGGGACATTTTGACCATGTATTAGGCTGTCCACAAGTATTGTTATTGAAATATAACACGGGGAGCATTAATAAATCTTTGTGAGCAGCTAATATTTTGATTATTTATCCCTCAAACCCCTTTCTATGGTCTTTTCATATGAGCTCATCAATGTTTACTGACTGATGATTGTGCATTGGAACATTAGCACTTGACACCTGCATCTAACACTTAAAACACTTTACTTTAATTTCTTATTATCAATGTAAAGCTGCTTTGGAACAATCTACATTGTTAAAAGCGTTATATAAAGGAAGATGACTTGTCCGCTGTGTAAGATTTGTTCCTATCTGTTGTAATTTGCTAGCTATATTGATACTGAAACTCTGCTGACCATAACAAAAAATAGTGTCATTGTTCAGCTGAGGTCAGTTCAGTTCCTTGTCTAAAGATCATCAATTATTAAATGAGTTAATTTCGTCTATAAAGCAGTTCTGTAGAAAACAGCTATGTCATCATCAGCTCGGTTCAGTTCTCTGTTCTCTGTTCAGTGTGGTCACTGAAAAGGGGTTGGGTCTCCTAATTTAAAACTCTTCTCAAAGTTAACCAGAAAGTAAAATAATAATAATAATAGAATCTTATATTTAAGAATCTTTTAGTCCTTTAGTCATGTGAGAACTTGCAAATGGTCTTTCCATAGATCTTTTGATTTGACTGATATTTGCAGTTTTAGAAAATATATTAGATTTTTCAGTGTCATAAAACTGATTCTTTATAAATTATTCTTTCCAACTAAGGAAGAGATCTTGGTTGTCTGTTTTTGGCTGAATCAGACCATTTGTCTGTGTCCAGTTCCTTTTCTTATACAGTGAGGAAAATAAGTATTTGAACACCCTGCTATTTTGCAAGTTCTCCCACTTGGAAATCATGGAGGGGTCTGAAATTGTCATCGTAGGTGCATGTCCACTGTGAGAGACATAATCTAAAAAAAAAAAAATCCAGAAATCACAATATATGATTTTTTAACTATTTATTTGTATGATACAGCTGCAAATAAGTATTTGAACACCTGAGAAAATCAATGTTAATATTTGGTACAGTAGCCTTTGTTTACAATTACAGAGGTCAAACGTTTCCTGTAGTTTTTCACCAGGTTTGCACACACTGAGGAGGGATGTTGGCCCACTCCTCCACACAGATCTTCTCTAGATCAGTCAGGTTTCTGGGCTGTCGCTGAGAAACACGTAGTTTGAGCTCCCTCCAAAGATTCTCTATTGGGTTTAGGTCTGGAGACTGGCTAGGCCACGCCAGAACCTTGATATGCTTCTTACAGAGCCACTCCTTGGTTATCCTGGCTGTGTGCTTCGGGTCATTGTCATGTTGGAAGACCCAGCCTCGACCCATCTTCAATGCTCTAACTGAGGGAAGGAGGTTGTTCCCCAAAATCTCGCAATACATGGCCCCGGTCATCCTCTCCTTAATACAGTGCAGTCGCCCTGTCCCATGTGCAGAAAAACACCCCCAAAGCATGATGCTACCACCCCCATGCTTCACAGTAGGGATGGTGTTCTTGGGATGGTACTCATCATTCTTCTTCCTCCAAACACGTTTAGTGGAATTATGACCAAAAAGTTCTATTTTGGTCTCATCTGACCACATGACTTTCTCCCATGACTCCTCTGGATCATCCAAATGGTCATTGGCAAACTTAAGACGGGCCTTGACGTGCTGGTTTAAGCAGGGGAACCTTCCGTGCCATGCATGATTTCAAACCCTGACGTCTTAGTGTATTACCAACAGTAACCTTGGAAACGGTGGTCCCAGCTCTTTTCAGGTCATTGACCAGCTCCTCCCGTGTAGTTCTGGGCTGATTTCTCACCTTTCTTAGGATCATTGAGACCCCACGAGGTGAGATCTTGGATGGAGCCCCAGTCCGAGGGAGATTGACAGTCATGTTTAGCTTCTTCCATTTTCTAATGATTGCTCCAACAGTGGACCTTTTTTCACCAAGCTGCTTGGCAATTTCCCCGTAGCCCTTTCCAGCCTTGTGGAGGTGTACAATTTTGTCTCTAGTGTCTTTGGACAGCTCTTTGGTCTTGGCCATGTTAGTAGTTGGATTCTTACTGATTGTATGGGGTGGACAGGTGTCTTTGTGCAGCTAACGACCTCAAACAGGTGCATCTAATTTAGGATAATAAATGGAGTGGAGGTGGACATTTTAAAGGCAGACTAACAGGTCTTTGAGGGTCAGAATTCTAGCTGATAGACAGGTGTTCAAATACTTATTTGCAGCTGTATCATACAAATAAATAGTTAAAAAATCATATTTTGTGATTTCTGGATTTTTTTTATTTTAGATTATGTCTCTCACAGTGGACATGCACCTAAGATGACAATTTCAGACCCCTCCATGATTTCCAAGTGGGAGAACTTGCAAAATAGCAGGGTGTTCAAATACTTATTTTCCTCACTGTATGTTATGAGTGTAAAGTATGAAATATTGTATTTGTGTGCTAGTAACAAATACAATAATGATGCAATAATCATTAAACTGTTATCCATTCATGAGGTTGTTTTTTTGACTGTTGTTATTAATGTTGTTAAAGAAGAAAGAGTTTCTGTGCTGCTATCAAGGCCTCCAGATGTTCATGAAACACCTGCGTTCTAGAGTTCATCCAGCTGTGACTATTGATGACGTACAGATTCAGACTGTGACGGAGCTGTTTTTCACCTTTTTTTTTTCTCTGTACAGATGAAAGTTAACACTTAACATCAAGAGAATGTGAGGTACCCATTGTGTAAAGACTAATAAAGAACAGCAGTCACAGCAGCAATCATTCTCTCCTCCACCATGTTTAAAGTTTATGACATGCTCAACTCAGAAAATCATGCTTCAGAACTATCTCTGAGTTTCTCAATTTCTGACTAGGAAGCTCCGACTCTGAATTTCTGACTAGGATTATTATTATTAGAGACTGTTGAGCCTGAATCTACTCTGAGTTTCCTAGTGGGGAATTGGACATGAATGCCCTCTCAAGTCATATTTACTACTAATAATTTTGATACCAAAAATAGACTGTATTTGACCAAAATTACAGTATCTAGATAGCTTTGTGAAAGTTTATATGGTTGTCAGTGAATGGGACGCTACATTTTATTCAAAATTAAATATCTTCCATGTATTTTGGCTTTAATAAGATTTCCCCAATAAATAGAAAAATAGCTTAGACTGTTCAGCCAAACGTCTGATTCCAAAGAACACAATGTATTTTGCAACTTATATTTATTGTACAGATTTGTTCCACTTTTTAAAAAAAAAATGCAATTATGTGTGTTTGTCCATTTGTTGGGTTATGGTTAGTCAAGTCAAGTCATCTTCATTTATATAGCGCTTTTAACAATGTAGATTGTTTCAAAGCAGCTTTACAGAGATAAACGTATAATTTAAGGTAACAGAGATTGTTTTGGCTTTATAGCAGTTCTTTAATAAAGTTATTTTCCAGCTAAAGTTAGTTTTGATTGATTCGCTTCCGTCACAACGATCATTTGTTATTAAATTAGGGGCCGCTAACACGACACCATTCTCTCTACACAGACTTTAAACGCGAACCTGTGATAAACGCTGATGGCGTTCACATGCGCATTAAGAATTGGTTCTATAGTTATGTGCTTTTGAATATATGTGGGCATGTTTGTAATTCCCTACAAACCAAGCCTAAATAAAGTTCTGGTCTTTCCTTATAAATTTTGATACAGAATTTTATTTTATTTTGTCACTTCGGGGTAGGTACGTAAAACGAATTAAGGGTTAGGGTTGACGCATCTCCCGCTCTGACTGTGTCCTGCTGAAGCTCATGCAGGATCAAGATAAACTGGGGCTGATGCGTCTGTCAGAACTGTTTTCTCTTCTAAGACTGACCATGTTCTTCAGAAGGCTGTTGGTGAAGATCCAGCGCTGTGTGTCCAGAGAGCGATCAGCCGGTCAGAACTGAACCTAGAGCTCGAATCCGCACATGAACAAACACTTTAGACAGAGGAGAAAAGACTGACTTTAAACCAAGACAGGAAAAGACATGAAGACATTTATTTGCTGAAAGCTTTGGTGCTTTAGATGACTGATTCACTGCGAAACTACGACCAGACATACTTAGTCTATGGCAATGACTTACATAAGAACATATACACAGTGTTTATGGCAAAAATACTTTAAAAAATCCTAAAATAATAGTTTTGGAATTTGGACAAAAACCCTATTTGCCCGTTATTCATATAATTAATATTAAAGAACTTGTGTAGTGAACTGAATGGCATCTTTTTATGTGGACTACACATTCAAAACGTGTTGCTGAATGATTTTTTTTGCTGAGTTTAAGCATCAGTAAATCAAAACAGTGTCTCATTACCCCTCTTGGCAGCATTAAAAAAAGAGCAAAACTTTAGTGACTGGATGGACAGCTCTTCCCATTCTTTTCTCTCTCTCTCTCTAATTAAACTAGTTTATTTTTTGGATAGTAAAAGGTTTTTGACATTGCCAAAGCATAGTAACGTTAAATGTACATACAATCATGTTCACACAAATACACATTAAAGAAAGAGATGTTAAAAGTACTAATAAAGAGCAGCTTATGTAAGGTTTGCTATTTTCTGCATGTTCTAGTTTCCCAGCTCCATCTGTACGAAGCCTTTATCATCTAGATCAGGGATGTGTAACTTCAGTCCTGCAGTGTTGATAAAAACTCACCTGTAGCTGTCTAGTAATCCTGAAGACATTGAAGAGCTTGTTCAGTTGGGTTAGATTGGGTGGGCACTAACCTCTGCAGGACCGAAGCTGATATCCCTGATATAACCACTGGGATAAAGCAGTTTGGAGAACAGATGGTAAATATCACATTCATAAATATCAATGGTCAAAAAAGGTACACAATTTTGTACACTAAGTTTGAGCTTTATCAGTATCTTGAAGCATTGGAGGGCATAAAGAAACAGGTTTCATTTTATTTTTTGAACAATCACAAGTTGTTTATTCATAATGTCACATGAACCTGTACAGCAAATGCATAGACAATTTCACTCCAGATTATTCAATAGAGGAAACAACACAGGCACGCCGGAATTAAGGCAAAAGGACATTTTCATTGAAGAGCAACTGGTCTTTCCACAAACCCTTTGACTGCACAGACCAGAACCTGTTCTAATCAGATGAAACCCGTGGGATCTCACGGAGAGCAGACGCGCCCGTAGAACAGAACGCTCCTGGACGGGTTGTGGCGTATGAAGAAGAGGAACGGGTGATCGGCACAGAAGCGCTCGGGACGCATCAGACAGCGCATCATCATCACGGCACCGGTGGCCGCTGCCGCCTCCGTTCCCTCTTCGTTCACTTCAACAAACGACTTGTGCACCACCTTCGACAGCACTAGATCATTCCCGGGGGACATTCCTGAAAAATCAGCTTTCTTCGAGTCAAACGCATCCACCATTCCCAGGCTGATCAGAAGAGAGTTCATGTTATAGGTTTCCTCCATCTTGAATCTGGGCAGAGACACTTCAACTTCCAGAAGGTCCATCATGTCGGGTCGGGTCCACTCCATGAAGTTCTCGAAGCTCAGCGCGCTCTCCAGCTGGACAAGAGAGATCAACACAACTCAACACAGCAGATCAACACAACTCCACACAGCAGATCAACACAACTCAACCCAACTCCACACCTTCTGAAGGCCGGTGTTGTCGTCCTCCATGGCGTTAGGAAGCAGGATCAACATACTGAGGTCTTTTCCCACATACGGCAGCTCCAGAATCTGACAGTTCACCTCAGGAATGAAGGCCAGAGGAAACTTGGCCTTCTGGAACATCATCCGCACCGGCTTCGATTCATTCTGTCAACCAGTGAAAACATATCGTCACTCTCACTGATATCACATGACTGTTGCTGCAAAAATCATCAAGAAGGAAACAACAGAAATATTACACATATTCCATGAAGAAATGAAGAATACACAACACGTCTCTTTCATCAGGAATGAGATTGATGACGACTAGAACTAAAAGATTCTTCCCACCGTCCCACTAAGCATCCCTGTAATCTGGAAATGTGTGTACGTCTCATCCATTTCACTATGACAATCAGTTACATTCTATTTTATATACATTTACTTTGAAATATTTGAGAACTGCTGCCCAATTGTTCCCTATTTCTAAATTCAATATCAGGCTTTCGCAATGTTTCACAAGCTGGAAGATTACACCACTGTTTTCTGCAGAGCTACTTTACAGCTCAATTGAACTCTTTTCATAATTGATGCACTTTACACAGTTATTGAACAGATATGAATCAACAGTGAACTGATTTCAGCTGAATAATGATGGTTTAATATCATTATTTTCCTGTTATTACTGTGAAGCTGCTTTGAAACAATCTGTATTTGTATAAAACGCTGTAGAAAAAAGCTGACAAGGAAAGTTAATTTATATGCAGTAGCCAATCTCACATACAATGGTAATTAAAAAGCATATTAAAGAAAAAGATAAATAGACATTCAAGTCAAACCATGTAAGAAAGTTCACATTAAAAAGGTAAAATAATAATGTAAGAGGGTCTGAATCTGACCTTGTTGATCTTGAACTGCTCGTCTCGGGTCTGATCCTCTCTGAACTTTCTCTCCCAGTCGCCCTTGAAATACACAGCGTTTACCAGCACGAGTTTGGTCAGAGAATCCACGTCTCCTTCTGCCAGCAGGTCCTTGATCTTCTCTACGATTATAAACACATTAAAACTGACACAGCAGGAATTGCTCAAATCAAGTGAGTTTATTAGTAGTAGTAATGCAGCACTTAATGGATGAAGTGATGTCGCATTAAAGACACATCATTGTGCTTTTCTTCCTGACATTGTGTTAAATTTGTGCTTGTCCACCTTGTGTTTGCTCCTCCACCCAGCTGTTGATGTGTGAACGAGCCGAGTCCGCCTGACCGATGAAGTCCAGCGTCTCCAGATCAGCCTGATACAGGCCCTTCGTGTCACTGACGAACTTCTGGAACAACAAAGAGGAAAAATAAAGACGTACTGCACAAACAACTAAAACATGTATAACTTTTTTTCACCATTTAAAAAAAACAAAAACTTTTTTTCACTTCACTTCAACAATAATATTCCAAGGGTCTTCTTTAAAATCAGACCAAACTTCAATCTGTGCTCCAAAAGTGATTTTTTTTCACATAATTTGTCGTCTAAGGGCCACAGAGCATCTTCTGTAAACTGGTGCATAAGAATAAAGCAGGCAGATGTGTGTGTGTGTGTGTGTGTGTGTGTGTGTGTGTATGAACCTCAGTGAATCTGTAGCTCTTCTCTCCATACAGGCGATTGGCGAGACTCAGTGCGTACGGCGCCTCGGCTCGGATCATCTCGCTCAGGAGTTTACTAAAGCCAGCGTGGGTTTCAGCCTCTGCTCCGGCAAAATGCAAAGTCTGGAGACAAACAGTCAATTACAGAAGTTGCAGATGTGATTAATCTGTAAAAAAACACTGAGAAATCAGACGATATGGAAGCATAAATATGGTTTCTTCAGTTCACAGACGGAGCTTTAATCAGTTTTTGCTGAAAATGTGATCAACATTATTTAATCAAAATCATTAAACCATTTAAATCAAACAAATAAATGTTTCAACAGTCATTCTGTCCATTCAGAATTATCAATAGGTGATCCTTTACCACCTCTGTGTGACAACAGCTCATTTGAATTGCATTCAATTACCATCACTAGTCCAATTAAAATCCATTTTGTAGTTGTTTATCGTCCCCCAGGTCAGCTTGGGAGTTTCTTGGAGGAGCTTGATGTGCTACTCTCATCCTTCCCTGAGGATGGAACTCTTCTCATAGTTCTTGGAGACTTCAACATCCACCTAGAAAAGCCTCAGGCTGCTGATTTCCACACTCTGCTCGCCTCATTCGACCTCAAACGAGTATCTACTGCGGCTACTCACAAATCAGGTAACCTATAGGACCTTATTTACACACGCTACTGCTCCACTGACCATACACTGGTCACTCCACTGCACACCTCAGATCACTTCCTCCTCACTCTCAACATCAACCTGCCACAGAACACAACACACACTCCTCCACAGGTCACCTGCCTCAGAACACAACACACACTCCTCCACAGGTCACCTGCCTCAGAACACAACACACACTCCTCCACTGGTCACCTGCCTCAGAACACAACACACACTCCTCCACAGGTCACCTGCCTCAGAACACAACACACACTCCTCCACAGGTCACCTTTCGGCGAAACCTACACTCACTCTCACCCTCTTGCCTATCCTCTCTGGTCTCATCCACACTTTCTCCACCTGATCGGCTTTCAACACTAGATACTAACAGCGCAACTGATAATCTTTTCTCCACTTTAACATCCTGCTTGGACAACTTCTGCCCCCTTTCCTCCAGGCCAGCCCGCGCCACACCCTCTGCCCCCTGGTTATCTGATGTTCTCTGTGAACATCGTTCTAAACTCAGGGGTGCAGAGAGGAAGAGGCGCAAATCGAAAGATCCTAATGACCTTGGTCTTTATCAATCTCTCCTCTCTTCCTTTTCTGCTAATATCTCTCCTGCTAAAATGACTTACTATCACAACAAAATTAACAACTCTTCTGTTCTGACTCTCGCATGCTTTTTAACATTCTTCGGATTTTGCCACATTCTTCATGAATTTACCAATTTACCAATTCTCAAACTGACATACACATCTTACCAGCTAACACACATAGTCTACCCTCCTTCTCTCGGCTTTCAAAGGCAGAAGTCTCTAAACTCCTCCTTTCCAATCGCCCTACTACCTGTTCGCTTGATCCTATTCCCACTAACCTACTTCAAGCCATTTCATCCACAGTTGTGCCTGCACTCACGCACATCATAAACACCTCTCTTCACACTGCAGATCCTCCTATCAATCCTAAAGACGAACCGCACTTCAATGGTTCAAGTCATACCTCTCAGGTAGGTCCTTCAGGGTGTCATGGAGGGGTGAGGTGTCCAAGACCCAACATCTAGCTACTGGAGTGCCCCAGGGCTTAAGTCCGTAACCTCAACCAGAGCGGCTGAGTCCGTAACCTCAACCAGAGAACCTCAACCAGAGTGGCTGAGTCTGTAACCTCAACCAGAGTGACTGAGTCCGTAACCTCAACCAAAGAACCTCAACCAGAGCGGCTGAGTCCGTAACCTCAACCAGAGCGGCTGAGTCTGTAACCTCAACCAGAGAACCTCAACCAGAGCAGCTGAGTCCGTAACCTCAACCAGAGCGGCTGAGTCCGTAACCTCAACCAGAGCGGCTGAGTCCGTAACCTCAACCAGAGCAGCTGAGTCCGTAACCTCAACCAGAACGGCTGAGTCCGTAAACACAACCAGAGAACCTCAACCAGAACGGGAGAGTCCGTAACCTCAGCCAGAGCGGCTGAGTCCGTAACCTCAACCAGAGTGGCTGAGTCCGTAACCTCAACCAGAGTGGCTGAGTCCGTAACCTCAACCAGAGTGGCTGAGTCCGTAACCTCAACCAGAGAACCTCAACCAGAGCGGCTGAGTCTGTAACCTCAACCAGAGCGGCTGAGTCCGTAACCTCAACCAGAGTGGCTGAGTCCGTAACCTCAACCAGAGAACCTCAACCAGAGTGACTGAGTCCGTAACCTCAACCAAAGAACCTCAACCAGAGCGGCTGAGTCCGTAACCTCAACCAGAGCAGCTGAGTCCGTAACCTCAACCAGAGCGACTGAGTCCGTAACCTCAACCAGAGCGACTGAGTCCGTAACCTCAACCAGAGAACCTCAACCAGAGCGGCTGAGTCCGTAAACCTCAACCAGAGCGGCTGAGTCCGTAACCTCAACCAGAACTGCTGAGTCTGTAACCTCAACCAGAGCGACTGAGTCCGTAACCTCAACCAGAGAACCTCAACCAGAGCGGCTGAGTCCGTAAACCTCAACCAGAGAACCTCAACCAGAGCGGCTGAGTCCGTAAACCTCAACCAGAGCGACTGAGTCCGTAACCTCAACCAGAGCGACTGAGTCCGTAACCTCAACCAGAGCGACTGAGTCCGTAACCTCAACCAGAGCGACTGAGTCCGTAACCTCAACCAGAGAACCTCAACCAGAGCGGCTGAGTCCGTAAACCTCAACCAGAGCGGCTGAGTCCGCAACCTCAACCAGAACTGCTGAGTCTGTAATCTCAACCAGAGCAGCTGAGTCCGTAACCTCAACCAGAGCGACTGAGTCCGTAACCTCAACCAGAGCGACTGAGTCCGTAACCTCAACCAGAGAACCTCAACCAGAGCGGCTGAGTCCGTAAACCTCAACCAGAGCGGCTGAGTCCGTAACCTCAACCAGAACTGCTGAGTCTGTAATCTCAACCAGAGAACCTCAACCAGAGTGGCTGAGTCCGTAACCTCAACCAGAGCGGCTGAGTCCGTAACCTCAACCAGAGCAGCTGAGTCCGTAACCTCAACCAGAGCGGCTGAGTCCGTAACCTCAACCAGAGCGGCTGAGTCCGTAACCTCAACCAGAGCAGCTGAGTCCGTAACCTCAACCAGAGCGACTGAGTCCGTAACCTCAACCAGAGCGACTGAGTCCGTAACCTCAACCAAAGAACCTCAACCAGAGCGACTGAGTCCGTAACCTCAACCAGAGCGACTGAGTCCGTAAACCTCAACCAGAGAACTTCAACCAGAGCGGCTGAGTCCGTAAACCTCAACCAGAGCGGCTGAGTCCGTAACCTCAACCAGAACTGCTGAGTCTGTAATCTCAACCAGAGAACCTCAACCAGAGCGGCTGAGTCCGTAACCTCAACCAGAGCGGCTGAGTCCGTAACCTCAACCAGAGCGGCTGAGTCCGTAACCTCAACCAGAGCGGCTGAGTCCGTAACCTCAACCAGAGAACCTCAACCAGAGTGGCTGAGTCCGTAACCTCAACCAGAGAACCTCAACCAGAGTGGCTGAGTCTGTAACCTCAACCAAAGAACCTCAACCAGAGCGGCTGAGTCCGTAACCTCAACCAGAGCAGCTGAGTCCGTAACCTCAACCAGAGCGACTGAGTCCGTAACCTCAACCAGAGCGACTGAGTCCGTAACCTCAACCAGAGCGGCTGAGTCCGTAAACCTCAACCAGAGCGGCTGAGTCCGTAACCTCAACCAGAGCGGCTGAGTCCGTAACCTCAACCAGAGCGGCTGAGTCCGTAACCTCAACCAGAGCGGCTGAGTCCGTAACCTCAACCAGAGCGGCTGAGTCCGTAACCTCAACCAGAGCGGCTGAGTCCGTAACCTCAACCAGAGCGGCTGAGTCCGTAACCTCAACCAAAGAACCTCAACCAGAGCGGCTGAGTCCGTAACCTCAACCAGAGCGGCTGAGTCCGTAACCTCAACCAAAGAACCTCAACCAGAGCGGCTGAGTCCGTAACCTCAACCAGAGCGGCTGAGTCCGTAACCTCAACCAGAGAACCTCAACCAGAGCGACTGAGTCCGTAACCTCAACCAGAGCGGCTGAGTCCGTAACCTCAACCAGAGCGGCTGAGTCCGTAACCTCAACCAAAGAACCTCAACCAGAGCGGCTGAGTCCGTAACCTCAACCAGAGCGGCTGAGTCCGTAACCTCAACCAGAGCGGCTGAGTCCGTAACCTCAACCAGAGCGGCTGAGTCCGTAACCTCAACCAAAGAACCTCAACCAGAGCGGCTGAGTCCGTAACCTCAACCAGAGCGGCTGAGTCCGTAACCTCAACCAAAGAACCTCAACCAGAGCGGCTGAGTCCGTAACCTCAACCAGAGCGGCTGAGTCCGTAACCTCAACCAGAGAACCTCAACCAGAGCGACTGAGTCCGTAACCTCAACCAGAGCGGCTGAGTCCGTAACCTCAACCAGAGCGGCTGAGTCCGTAACCTCAACCAAAGAACCTCAACCAGAGCGGCTGAGTCCGTAACCTCAACCAGAGCGGCTGAGTCCGTAACCTCAACCAGAGAACCTCAACCAGAGCGACTGAGTCCGTAACCTCAACCAGAGCAGCTGAGTCCGTAACCTCAACCAGAGCGGCTGAGTCAGTAACCTCAACCAGAGCTGCTGAGTCCGTAACCTCAACCAGAGCGACTGAGTCCGTAACCTCAACCAGAGAACCTCAACCAGAGCGGCTGAGTCCGTAAACCAACCAGAGCGGCTGAGTCCGTAACCTCAACCAGAGCGGCTGAGTCCGTAACCTCAACCAGAGCGGCTGAGTCCGTAACCTCAACCAGAGCGGCTGAGTCAGTAACCTCAACCAGAGCGGCTGAGTCCGTAACCTCAACCAGAGCGGCTGAGTCCGTAACCTCAACCAGAGCGACTGAGTCCGTAACCTCAACCAGAGCGGCTGAGTCCGTAACCTCAACCAGAGAACCTCAACCAGAGCGGCTGAGTCCGTAACCTCAACCAGAGCGGTTGAGTCCGTAACCTCAACCAGAGAACCTCAACCAGAGCGGCTGAGTCCGTAACCTCAACCAGAGCGGCTGAGTCCGTAACCTCAACCAGAGCGGCTGAGTCCGTAACCTCAACCAAAGAACCTCAACCAGAGCGGCTGAGTCCGTAACCTCAACCAGAGCGGCTGAGTCCGTAACCTCAACCAGAGCGGCTGAGTCCGTAACCTCAACCAGAGCGGCTGAGTCCGTAACCTCAACCAGAGCGGCTGAGTCCGTAACCTCAACCAGAGCGGCTGAGTCCGTAACCTCAACCAGAGCGGTTGAGTCCGTAACCTCAACCAGAGCGGCTGAGTCCGTAACCTCAACCAAAGAACCTCAACCAGAGCGGTTGAGTCCGTAACCTCAACCAGAGCGGCTGAGTCCGTAACCTCAACCAAAGAACCTCAACCAGAGCGGCTGAGTCCGTAACCTCAACCAGAGCGGCTGAGTCCGTAACCTCAACCAGAGCGGCTGAGTCCGTAACCTCAACCAGAGCGGTTGAGTCCGTAACCTCAACCAGAGCGGCTGAGTCCGTAACCTCAACCAGAGCGGTTGAGTCCGTAACCTCAACCAGAGCGGCTGAGTCCGTAACCTCAACCAGAGCGGCTGAGTCCGTAACCTCAACCAGAGCGGCTGAGTCCGTAACCTCAACCAGAGCGGCTGAGTCCGTAACCTCAACCAGAGCGGCTGAGTCCGTAACCTCAACCACTTTCAAGAAACGGCTGAAGACGCATATTTTTCGGCAGCACTTGATCCAGTAATACTAACACTTTCTCTTCTTTTCTATTTATTAAAAAAAAAAAATCATATTGTTGTCCTATTGTTAGTTTAACTGCTTCTATTGTTCTCATTTGTAAGTCGCTTTGGATAAAAGCGTCTGCTAAAGGAATAAATGTAAATGTAAATTTCAATATGTTAATTCATCTAAAAAAAGCTGAAAACAGCTTTTCTCTTTATGACTTGATTTACACACCCTGAGCTGATAACAGAACATTTCATAACAATTTACTGCCTTTCTGTGGTAATAATGACTCACAGACCTACAGCTCACCAACCCTGGAGTCAAAGTACAGACTGAGAGAAAAGCTGCGCCTCCATGAGCAAACACAGCGTCACGTGACCCGCATGTGACGTGATCTCTCAATGCGACTCAACACACGCGATCATGAAAATGCCACATTAACAACATGTTAGTGTCTTTGCTTCCTTTATTCTGCTGTGAGTGTGTGTGTGTTCTGCTGTGAGTGTGTGTGTTCTGCTGTGAGTGTGTGTGTATTCTGCTGTGAGTGTGTGTGTTCTGCTGTGAGTGTGTGTGTATTCTGCTGTGAGTGTGTGTGTATTCTGCTGTGAGTGTGTGTGTTCTGCTGTGAGTGTGTGTGTATTCTGCTGTGAGTGTGTGTTCTGCTGTGAGTGTGTGTTCTGCTGTGAGTGTGTGTGTGTTCTGCTGTGAGTGTGTGTGTGTTCTGCTGTGAGTGTGTGTGTTCTGCTGTGAGTGTGTGTGTATTCTGCTGTGAGTGTGTGTATTCTGCTGTGAGTGTGTGTGTATTCTGCTGTGAGTGTGTGTGTTCTGCTGTGAGTGTGTGTGTATTCTGCTGTGAGTGTGTGTGTATTCTGCTGTGAGTGTGTGTGTATTCTGCTGTGAGTGTGTGTGTATTCTGCTGTGAGTGTGTGTGTTCTGCTGTGAGTGTGTGTGTATTCTGCTGTGAGTGTGTGTGTTCTGCTGTGAGTGTGTGTGTTCTGCTGTGAGTGTGTGTGTATTCTGCTGTGAGTGTGTGTGTATTCTGCTGTGAGCGTGTGTGTTCTGCTGTGAGTGTGTGTGTGTGTTCTGCTGTGAGTGTTCTGCTGTCAGTGTGTGTGTGAGTGTGTGTGTGTTCTGCTGTGAGTGTGTGTGTTCTGCTGTGAGTGTGTGCGTTCTGCTGTCAGTGTGTGTGTTCTGCTGTCAGTGTGTGTGTGTGTGTGTGTGTGTGTGTGTGTGTTCAGCTGTGAGTGTGTGTGTGTGTGTGTGTTCTGCTGTGAGTGTGTGTGTATTCTGCTGTGAGTGTGTGTGTTCTGCTGTGAGTGTGTGTATTCTGCTGTGAGTGTGTGTGTATTCTGCTGTGAGCGTGTGTGTTCTGCTGTGAGCATGTGTGTTCTACTGTGAGTGTTCTGCTGTCAGTGTGTGTGTGTGTGTGTGTATGTGTGTTCTGCTGTGAGTGTGTGTGTTCTGCTGTGAGTGTGTGCGTTCTGCTGTCAGTGTGTGTGTGTGTGTGTGTGTGTGTGTGTGTGTGTTCTGCTGTGAGTGTGTGCGTTCTGCTGTCAGTGTGTGTGTTCTGCTGTCAGTGTGTGTGTGTGTGTGTGTTCTGCTGTGAGTGTGTGTTCTGCTGTCAGTGTGTGTGTGTGTGTGTGTGTGTTCTGCTGTGAGTGTGTGTGTGTGTTCTGCTGTGAGTGTGTGTGTATTCTGCTGTGAGTGTGTGTGTATTCTGCTGTGAGCGTGTGTGTTCTGCTGTGAGCATGTGTGTTCTGCTGTGAGTGTTCTGCTGTCAGTGTGTGTGTGTGTGTGTGTGTGTAGGGTTGCAAAGGGGCGGAAAAGTTCCGGTAAATTTCCGGAAAGTTTCCGGTAAATTTCCATGGGAAGTTAAGCTGGGGAATTTTGGAAATATTCATTACCACGGCAACCGCTTGCGCGTCCACTCTGAAAGTAACTGTACACATAAGAGACGGATAGATACATTATTTAAGGTTATTTCTATTCGTTAGAATATTGATATATGAACTTGTTGTCAAGTAAATCCCGTTGCGAGCATGACCTCTCTAAACTTTCAGTGTGCTGCACTGCTCTAGTTGACTTCTAGTTGATTTTCTAGTTGAAAAAATCTGTTACGGTTGACATTTTCTTCCGCGGTAACGATATATACCGTCATACCGCCCAGCCCTACTTATATGGTAAATAAAGTTATGCTTGCTTATTTAGCATCTAACTTATCAGCTTGCTATCTACTAGATCAGGGTTCACCAATCTCGGTCCTGGAGGGCCGCTGTCCTGCAGAGTTTAGCTCCAACCAGCTCCAACACACCTGTTTGAAAGTTTCTAGTATGCCTAGTGAGACCTTGATTAGCTGGTTCAGGTGTGTTTAATTGGGGTTGGAGCTAAACTCTGCAGGACAGCGGCCCTCCAGGACCGAGATTGGTGAACCCTGTACTAGATGAATACATTTGTATGTGATATTTGCAATTTAAACATTTAATAAATATATTTCCCCATAATATCATCAAAACTTACAAAACTTTGTTTAGTCCACAGGCTCAAATGTGTGCCTTCAATAGTCTTGTGCTTGGGGCTTCTGTACATGTGATGGAGGCGTGCACAGTGCCAGTAGGGGGTGTGGTCTCAATAGCCATGCAGTAAGCAGTGGTGCTATGTGCATGTGATTGAGGAATGGCATGGATATTCAAGTGTATTTGAATGGCATCTGTTTGTTTTAGTCAAGATTATGCTAAAATATACTTTCCTCAACTATATTTAAGTTCCCTATGAAGAGCCAACCCTCAATTTGGAAAATTCCCAGTTTATTCCCGTTTATTCCCATAAATTCCTGTTAATTCCCTTAAATTCCCATTAATTCCCATGGAAAGTTTCCATCTTTGAAAATTCCCATAATTTTGCAACCCTATGTGTGTGTGTGTGTGTGTGTGTGTGTGTATGTGTGTTCTGCTGTGAGTGTGTGTGTTCTGCTGTGAGTGTGTGCGTTCTGCTGTCAGTGTGTGTGTTCTGCTGTCAGTGTGTGTGTTCTGCTGTCAGTGTGTGTGTGTGTGTGTGTGTGTGTGTGTGTTCTGCTGTGAGTGTGTGTTCTGCTGTCAGTGTGTGTGTGTGTGTGTGTGTGTGTGTGTTCTGCTGTGAGTGTGTGTGTGTGTGTGTGTGTGTGTGTTCTGCTGTGAGTGTGTGTGTGTGTTCTGCTGTCAGTGTGAGTGAGTGTGTGTGTGTGTGTGTGTGTGTGTGTGTGTGTGTGTGTTCTGCTGTGAGTGAGTGTGTTCTGCTGTCAGTGTGTGTGTGTGTGTGTGTGTGTGTGTGTGTGTGTTCTGC
This sequence comes from Leucaspius delineatus, assembly GCA_023718395.1. Lineage (NCBI taxonomy): Eukaryota > Metazoa > Chordata > Actinopteri > Cypriniformes > Leuciscidae > Leucaspius > Leucaspius delineatus. The sequence continues at coordinate 56,505 of CM043378.1, forward strand.
TGTGAGTGAGTGTGTTCTGCTGTCAGTGTGTGTGTGTGAGTGTGTGTGTTCTGCTGTGAGTGTGTGTGTTCTGCTGTCAGTGTGAGTGAGTGAGTGTGTGTGTGTGTGTGTGTGTGTGTGTGTGTGTGTGTTCTGCAGTGAGTGTGTGTGTTCTGCTGTCAGTGTGTGTGTGTGTGTGTGTGTGTGTTCTGCTGTGAGTGTGTGTGTGTGTTCTGCTGTCAGTGTGAGTGTGTGTGTGTGTGTGTGTGTGTGTGTGTGTGTTCTGCTGTGAGTGTGTGTTCTGCTGTGAGTGTGTGTGTTCTGCTGTCAGTGTGTGTGTGTGTGTGTGTGTGTGTGTGTGTGTGTGTTCTGCTGTGAGTGTGTGTGTGTGTTCTGCTGTGAGTGTGTGTGTGTGTGTGTGTGTGTGTGTGTTCTGCTGTCAGTGTGTGTGTGTGTGTGTGTGTGTGTGTGTGTGTGTGTGTTCTGCTGTGAGTGTGTGTGTTCTGCTGTCAGTGTGTGTGTGTGTGTGTGTGTGTGTGTGTGTGTGTGTGTGTGTGTGTGTTTTGCTGTCAGTGTGTGTGTGTGTGTGTGTGTGTGTGTGTGTGTGTGTGTGTGTGTGTGTGTGTGTGTGTGTGTGTTCTGCTGTCAGTGTATGTGTGTGTGTGTGTGTGTGTGTGTGTGTGTGTGTGTGTGTGTGTGTTCTGCTGTGAGTGAGTGTGTTCTGCTGTCAGTGTGTGTGTGTGTGTGTGTGTGTGTGTGTGTGTGTGTTCTGCTGTGAGTGTGTTCCTCACCCGGCTCATCTGAGTCGCCGTGTCTCCTCCAGCCCCGAGCGACAGCATAGCGAGCGCCGCAGAGATGCTGAGAGGAGAATAAAACACATTCCCTGACGCGTCTCCTTCACTGATTCTCTGGAACAGATCGAGGGAAAACCGCGTCTGCGCTGCTGATAGATGATCCATTCTCACACACTGAACACAAACACAGACACACCTTGGTATTAACTACTTCATAAATAATGAAAATGAATGTTATAGTTCAACTTTCACAGTTCACACTTCCTCATTCACAGCGCCTCGTCGTTCTTTGCGTCCATTGGACGAACTACCACCACAAACGACTGTGATTGGCTCAACGCTGGAAAACTACATGTAAACAGTCGCTCGACGCATTTCCATGTACAGGCGATCAGAAACGTCGTATTTTTGCTGGAAAAGTGACTTCAGATGTTTAAGTTAATCGTTAACAAAGACAAAAGGCGTCGATGTTAACATCTTTAACGTTTACATGAAGTATCTTAGTTTTTCAGCGTGTCCTTCTGTATAAGGCTTAAGATGCCAGCATTACTTAACAATTATACAAATGCTTTGCTTAATTGTTGATCTGAATCATTAGAGTTACTCACATGCTGTGAAATGAGTCTTCAGTGGAGGAGCTTCAGTAGAGAATGAGTCGCCAGAGATTCTGATAGCAGACACACCCTCATGAACGAACACACACACACACACACACACACACACACACACACACACACACACACTCACTCTCTCTCTCTCTCTCTCTCTCACTCTCTCTCTCACACACACACACACACACACACTTGCGTCACGTCTTTCACTGTACAGTGTGACGCCCCTCTCGCTCGGCTTCTCTATATGTATCTTTTTTATTGTCGTCGTGTGTTTACATTTTAACATCTACATGATAGCTTTTTAATAGAGCTAAATACAATTTTGCGACAAGTACAAATCATTTACGGCAGTGCGTGTTGACAGCGCGCCGGCTGGAGGAACAGACTCGCAAACTTTAACCTAATTAGCCGAACTGAGAACCAGAACTCGAAACACACAGAATAGCAATCTGTTCTCAGACACTGATGGCGTCCGCGAGTTTGTTTGGAGCTTTCAGGCGGTTAGTGAGCAGAACCGTGAAGATGAGGAGGATGAATCAGCGCATTTGGACCGAACGCATCAGAACTTCAGTAAGATCCACATCTGCATTTAGAAGTGTTATGAGGATCACATGTAGAACATGAGTGAGTGTGTGTGTGTGTGTGTGTGTGAGAGAGTGAGAGAGGACGAGGTTGTGCATGAAAGAGCAAGTAACCTGTGAATGTTGCTGTCATTGATGATGGTTATTAAAAGTTTGTATGTTTTGTGACTGTCAGAACAGAACAGCTTCATTCCTCGTGGCTGTAACTCCACTGTCATTCCTGATCTATGACAGAGTCACTCGTTTCGCTTCGGTTAGTGCGCTGGAATCAGGTACTTGTTCAATATTGAGCTTTAAATAAAGTCTTAGTGCTGCTGTTTATTATTATTTTTAACTGCATCATTTTTCCAGCTGAAGAAGTGTTAGAACAAGCAGATTATCTGTACAGCTGTGGAGAGACTGAGAAACTCCACCAGCTCCTGGTGAAACACAAAGACAGGTAAAACTAACCTGAGAATGTGTGAGAACTGGTAAAACTAACCTGAGAATGTGTGAGGACTGGTAAAACTAACCTGAGAATGTGTGAGAACTGGTAAAACTAACCTGAGAATGTGTGAGGACTGGTAAAACTAACCTGAGAATGTGTGAGAACTGGTAAAACTAACCTGAGAATGTGTGAGAACTGGTAAAACTAACCTGAGAATGTGTGAGGACTGGTAAAACTAACCTGAGAATGTGTGAGAACTGGTAAAACTAACCTGAGAATGTGTGAGGACTGGTAAAACTAACCTGAGAATGTGTGAGGACTGGTAAAACTAACCTGAGAATGTGTGAGAACTGGTAAAACTAACCTGAGAATGTGTGAGAACTGGTAAAACTAACCTGAGAATGTGTGAGGACTGGTAAAACTAACCTGAGAATGTGTGAGAACTGGTAAAACTAACCTGATAATGTGTGAGGACTGGTAAAACTAACCTGATAATGTGTGAGGACTGGTAAAACTAACCTGAGAATGTGTGAGGACTGTTAAAACTAACCTGAGAATGTGTGAGAACTGGTAAAACTAACCTGAGAATGTGTGAGAACTGGTAAAACTAACCTGAGAATGTGTGAGAACTGGTAAAACTAACCTGAGAATGTGTGAGGACTGGTAAAACTAACCTGAGAATGTGTGAGAACTGGTAAAACTAACCTGAGAATGTGTGAGGACTGGTAAAACTAACCTGAGAATGTGTGAGAACTGGTAAAACTAACCTGAGAATGTGTGAGGACTGGTAAAACTAACCTGAGAATGTGTGAGGACTGGTAAAACTAACCTGAGAATGTGTGAGAACTGGTAAAACTAACCTGAGAATGTGTGAGGACTGGTAAAACTAACCTGAGAATGTGTGAGAACTGGTAAAACTAACCTGATAATGTGTGAGGACTGGTAAAACTAACCTGATAATGTGTGAGGACTGGTAAAACTAACCTGAGAATGTGTGAGGACTGTTAAAACTAACCTGAGAATGTGTGAGAACTGGTAAAACTAACCTGAGAATGTGTGAGGACTGGTAAAACTAACCTGAGAATGTGTGAGAACTGGTAAAACTAACCTGAGAATGTGTGAGGACTGGTAAAACTAACCTGAGAATGTGTGAGGACTGGTAAAACTAACCTGAGAATGTGTGAGGACTGGTAAAACTAACCTGAGAATGTGTGAGAACTGGTAAAACTAACCTGAGAATGTGTGAGGACTGGTAAAACTAACCTGAGAATGTGTGAGGACTGGTAAAACTAACCTGAGAATGTGTGAGAACTGGTAAAACTAACCTGAGAATGTGTGAGGACTGGTAAAACTAACCTGAGAATGTGTGAGAACTGGTAAAACTAACCTGAGAATGTGTGAGGACTGGTAAAACTAACCTGAGAATGTGTGAGAACTGGTAAAACTAACCTGAGAATGTGTGAGGACTGGTAAAACTAACCTGAGAATGTGTGAGGACTGGTAAAACTAACCTGAGAATGTGTGAGGACTGGTAAAACTAACCTGAGAATGCTAATGAGCCAGTGTAAAAACAGCACTAATAAACGCATGTCAGAAAAGGTAATCGAGGCGTCTCAGTTGTTAACTAGCATGTCACACTCATTAGTAAAAGATGACAGATGAAAACCAGCCCGTCTCAGAAGAACACAAACATCAGCAGAGTTAGATGATATATAGAGAACACAAACATCAGCAGAGTTAGATGATATATAGAGAACACTAACATCAGCAGAGTTAGATGATATATAGAGTATTATAGTGATAGTTTCTCTAGTAGTTGAGCACGAGTCTAAGCTGCTCAGCGAGTGTTTAGATATTAATGAACATATTCCAGAGGATGGGTAACTCTCAGGTGGGTTGTTGTTGTCCCAGTGATGAGGCAGAGTTCCTGTGGCGTTTGGCTCGAGCGTCTCGCGATCTGGCTTTACTGTCCCGCATCAGCGCCGAGGAGAAGAAGCGGCTCACATACGAGGCCTTCGACTTCGCCAGCAAAGCTCTGGAGAAAAACCAGTCCTCCTTTGCGGCTCACAAAGTACAGCATCATTCTCTCTGTAAACGAGCATTGCAGTGTTTGAGCCGATGTTTGACTCGATGTCTGTCGTCTGCAGTGGTTTGCCATTTGCCTCAGTGATGTTGGGGATTATGAAGGGATCAAAGTCAAAATAGGAAATTCCTACATCATTAGAGAGCATTTGGAGGTAAGATGTTCATTGGGTTAAAGCATCAAAGTTCACCACTGAACGAATGAAACTTCTTTAACGCTCATTTCTACAGCGAGCAATCGAGCTCAACCCTAAAGATGCGACGTCTATCCATATTCTTGGTTACTGGTGAGTTTGTTCTGATATAAACAAATATATTTGCTCATCACTGGCCATGTCGAACCCTTCAGTGACAGCGACGTCTCTTCCTCGCAGGTGTTTTGCGTTCGCTGAATTACCCTGGTACCAGCGGAAAGTTGCAGCCGTTATTTTTGCGTCGCCTCCGACAGCCACTTATGAAGAAGTCAGTGAAATTAATAATAATTATGGGGTTTTCAGTGTTGGAAATGTTATTTTATCTGTTTTAGCCTATATTATGTAGACACTTCATTTAGCAGTGAAACTATACATGTTTTGTCTCCATCAGGCTTTGGCATTTTTCCTGAAAGCTGAAGAAGGTCCCGTATGATATAAACACAAGCACCTTCATGTTTGTTTTTATTTATTTTACATGTGACTGATACAACTTTAACAGTTTAATATTTCAATTTAGTTGACCCAAATTTCTACAGCAAGAACCTGCTGATGCTGGGAAAGACGTACGTGATGCTGAGAGACGTCCAGCGAGCGGCGCTGTGGCTCACGAGAGCGCGAGACTATCCTGCAGTCACAGAGGAAGACAAACAGGTTCATAAACACATTCATCAGTCATATTTATCTGTTATATCGTCATCAGAGGCGTAATGTTCACGTTTGACCCAATGCAGGTCCATAAGGAAGCGCTGGATCTTCTGAAGAAACTCAACGGATGAGGCCCGCTGTTCTCCAACCCAGGGATGCCTTAATTGTGCTTTTTAATGACTCACAGTTGATTTGTGTACGATGGAGATTTACTATTGACTATTTTAGACTCTTTCATGTCTGACATTAACAGAAGCCGAACGAGGGACGACATCTAGGCATTAAAGTGGCCTGTAATTCACCACTACTGCTGTATTTCTGTATGTTTGCTGGATCTTCTGACAGACCTGATGTGAGTTCTGGACCGACTGCTCAGTTTGATTATTGTAAACTAGAATGAGGATATTCAAGCAGTAAAATCTTTAAACCCTTCAGTTTACCTTAGCTTTTCTCACAGAACAATTCATCATCCAAATGTTTTGTAAGGATTTTGGGAGCAATTTTAACTCTGGCATATTTGTATATTCTTTGTGCAAATGAAATAAAGCTAAATAAACTAGAATAAATATAAAACATTAACAAATGTATTTAATGTATGAAAAATCAAAATAAATCCCACTTGAAGAACACGAGAGACACCCGAGTTTGTTTGAACTCATATATTTTAATATGAAATATTTATGGACACAGTTTTCCTCCCCTGACGGTCAAAGGCCACAGAAATAATGAAGTGCTTCGAGCACAACTGACTTCATCTGCTGAGCGAAGCCTTTCTGAGCATGTGCAGAGATTCTGATGAATACTAAAGTGCCAACAGCAATACTGTCCAGAGCCGATCCTGATGAGTGATATGTGAGACAGCTGTCTGTCTGTCTGTCTAGAGGAGCCCAGTCATCTCTCACTCCGCAGGCAGCCATGCAAGCGCTTAACAATAAAACTTAATGTCCAACAACACAAAAAAAGAGAAAAACCCCAGGCACCTGATCAAACTCTACAATCATTCTGTAAAAGCTCTATAAAACTAGAGCCATAAGTTTGAGTTCTACTATAAAATCCTCTCTAATGTTTTTTTTTTCAGGTTCATTTAAAAAACCCGCCAAATGAATAAACCAAAGCGTTGTGTATAGATATCAGCATTGAAAAGATCAGAAAAGCTCGAACGCTTGCATATTCATGGGGAATCATGTTATGAAGATTGCTAAATGAGGTCTTAAGATAAAGATTTGGTTTAAAATGACAAAATAGCTTATTTACATTGGTAATCGTCTGTGCAAGTTTCATGGTTTTGTTTTACTTGGCTGATGCGTCGCCGTAAAGGGCAAAGACGTTCATCACTCTTGACCGAACCCTTCCGTCTCCTCGATGGCGAAGAGCAGCTTTTCCTTCAGCTGTTCGAAGCTCTTATAGGGAGGCAGATCCAGCCTGTTAAAGCTGAGAACAGAAGAGCGAGTGAGACGTGAACGTGACGTCAGGATTCTAACATCATCATGACACTCACCAGGTGTGACTCCGCGGCAGCCACGTCTCCTTGCCCACCTTCTCAATGCAGAACTTCTGCGGCCCGTTGCTCCCTGGAGGACGAAGCATAAGAGTGATGAGAATAAACAGAGGCTTTTACAGCCGTTCTGATCTGATATGAGCGCGTGTTTATCTGGAGGATCTGTGAGTGTGTTTATCTGGAGGATCTGAGCGTGTGTTTATCTGGAGGATCTGAGAGTGTGTTTATCTGGAGGATCTGAGCGTGTGTTTATCTGGAGGATCTGAGCGCGTTTATCTGGAGGATCTGAGCGCGTGTTTATCTGGAGGATCTGAGCGCGTTTATCTGGAGGATCTGAGCGTGTGTTTATCTGGAGGATCTGAGAGTGTGTTTATCTGGAGGATCTGAGCGTGTGTTTATCTGGAGGATCTGTGAGTGTGTTTATCTGGAGGATCTGAGCGCGAGTTTATCTGGAGGATCTGAGCGCGTGTTTATCTGGAGGATCTGAGAGTGTGTTTATCTGGAGGATCTGAGCGCGTGTTTATCTGGAGGATCTGTGCGTGTGTTTATCTGGAGGATCTGAGCGTGTGTTTATCTGGAGGATCTGTGCGTGTGTTTATCTGGAGGATCTGAGCGTGTGTTTATCTGGAGGATCTGAGCGCGTGTTTATCTGGAGGATCTGAGAGTGTGTTTATCTGGAGGATCTGAGAGTGTGTTTATCTGGAGGATCTGTGAGTGTGTTTATCTGGAGGATCTGAGCGCGTGTTTATCTGGAGGATCTGAGAGTGTGTTTATCTGGAGGATCTGTGAGTGTGTTTATCTGGAGGATCTGTGAGTGTGTTTATCTGGAGGATCTGTGAGTGTGTTTATCTGGAGGATCAGTGAGTGTGTTTATCTGGAGGATCTGTGAGTGTGTTTATCTGGAGGATCTGTGAGTGTGTTTATCTGGAGGATCTGAGAGTGTGTTTATCTGGAGGATCTGAGAGTGTGTTTATCTGGAGGATCTGTGAGTGTGTTTATCTGGAGGATCTGAGCGCGTGTTTATCTGGAGGATCTGTGAGTGTGTTTATCTGGAGGATCTGAGCGCGTGTTTATCTGGAGGATCTGAGCGCGTGTTTATCTGGAGGATCTGAGCGCGTGTTTATCTGGAGGATCTGAGTGTGTTTATCTGGAGGATCTGAGAGTGTGTTTATCTGGAGGATCTGTGCGTGTGTTTATCTGGAGGATCTGAGTTTATCTGGAGGATCTGAGTTTATCTGGAGGATCTGAGCATGTGTTTATCTGGAGGATCTGAGAGTGTGTTTATCTGGAGGATCTGAGAGTGTGTTTATCTGGAGGATCTGAGCGTGTGTTTATCTGGAGGATCTGAGAGTGTGTTTATCTGGAGGATCTGAGAGTATGTTTATCTGGAGGATCTGAGAGTGTGTTTATCTGGAGGATCTGTGAGTGTGTTTATCTGGAGGATCTGTGATTGTGTTTATCTGGAGGATCTGTGAGTGTGTTTATCTGGAGGATCTGAGCGTGTGTTTATCTGGAGGATCTGAGCGTGTGTTTATCTGGAGGATCTGAGAGTGTGTTTATCTGGAGGATCTGAGCGTGTGTTTATCTGGAGGATCTGAGAGTGTGTTTATCTGGAGGATCTGAGAGTGTGTTTATCTGGAGGATCTGTGAGTGTGTTTATCTGGAGGATCTGAGCGTGTGTTTATCTGGAGGATCTGAGCGTGTGTTTATCTGGAGGATCTGAGAGTGTGTTTATCTGGAGGATCTGAGAGTGTGTTTATCTGGAGGATCTGTGAGTGTGTTTATCTGGAGGATCTGAGAGTGTGTTTATCTGGAGGATCAGAGCGCGTGTTTATCTGGAGGATCTGAGAGTGTGTTTATCTGGAGGATCTGAGAGTGTGTTTATCTGGAGGATCTGAGAGTGTGTTTATCTGGAGGATCTGAGAGTGTTTATCTGGAGGATCTGAGCGTGTGTTTATCTGGAGGATCTGAGAGTGTTTATCTGGAGGATCTGAGAGTGTGTTTATCTGGAGGATCTGAGAGTGTTTATCTGGAGGATCTGAGTTTATCTGGAGGATCTGAGAGTGTGTTTATCTGGAGGATCTGAGAGTGTTTATCTGGAGGATCTGTGAGTGTGTTTATCTGGAGGATCTGAGAGAGTGTTTATCTGGAGGATCTGAGAGTGTGTTTATCTGGAGGATCTGTGAGTGTGTTTATCTGGAGGATCTGAGAGTGTTTATCTGGAGGATCTGAGAGTGTGTTTATCTGGAGGAACTGTGAGTGTGTTTATCTGGAGGATCTGTGAGTGTGTTTATCTGGAGGATCTGAGCGCGTGTTTATCTGGAGGATCTGAGAGTGTGTTTATCTGGAGGATCTGAGAGTGTGTTTATCTGGAGGATCTGAGAGTGTTTATCTGGAGGATCTGAGTTTATCTGGAGGATCTGAGAGTGTGTTTATCTGGAGGATCTGAGAGTGTTTATCTGGAGGATCTGTGAGTGTGTTTATCTGGAGGATCTGAGAGAGTGTTTATCTGGAGGATCTGAGAGTGTGTTTATCTGGAGGATCTGAGAGTGTTTATCTGGAGGATCTGAGCGTGTGTTTATCTGGAGGATCTGTGAGTGTGTTTATCTGGAGGATCTGTGAGTGTGTTTATCTGGAGGATCTGAGAGTGTTTATCTGGAGGATCTGAGAGTGTGTTTATCTGGAGGAACTGTGAGTGTGTTTATCTGGAGGATCTGTGAGTGTGTTTATCTGGAGGATCTGAGCGCGTGTTTATCTGGAGGATCTGAGAGTGTTTATCTGGAGGATCTGAGAGTGTGTTTATCTGGAGGATCTGAGAGTGTGTTTATCTGGAGGATCTGAGCGTGTGTTTATCTGGAGGATCTGAGAGTGTGTTTATCTGGAGGATCTGTGAGTGTGTTTATCTGGAGGATCTGAACGTGTGTTTATCTGGAGGATCTGAGAGTGTGTTTATCTGGAGGATCTGTGAGTGTGTTTATCTGGAGGATCTGAGAGTGTGTTTATCTGGAGGATCTGAGAGTGTGTTTATCTGGAGGATCTGAGAGTGTTTATCTGGAGGATCTGAGAGTGTGTTTATCTGGAGGATCTGTGAGTGTGTTTATCTGGAGGATCTGAGAGTGTGTTTATCTGGAGGATCTGAGTTTATCTGGAGGATCTGAGAGTGTGTTTATCTGGAGGATCTGTGAGTGTGTTTATCTGGAGGATCTGTGAGTGTGTTTATCTGGAGGATCTGTGAGTGTGTTTATCTGGAGGATCTGTGAGTGTGTTTATCTGGAGGATCTGAGAGTGTGTTTATCTGGAGGATCTGAGTTTATCTGGAGGATCTGAGCGTGTATTTATCTGGAGGATCTGAGCGTGTGTTTATCTGGAGGATCTGTGAGTGTGTTTATCTGGAGGATCTGTGAGTGTGTTTATCTGGAGGATCTGAGAGTGTGTTTATCTGGAGGATTTGAGAGTGTGTTTATCTGGAGGATCTGAGAGTGTGTTTATCTGGAGGATCTGAGAGTGTGTTTATCTGGAGGATCTGAGTTTATCTGGAGGATCTGAGAGTGTGTTTATCTGGAGGATCTGAGTTTATCTGGAGGATCTGAGCGTGTGTTTATCTGGAGGATCTGAGCGCGTGTTTATCTGGAGGATCTGAGAGTGTGTTTATCTGGAGGATCTGAGTTTATCTGGAGGATCTGAGAGTGTGTTTATCTGGAGGATCTGAGTTTATCTGGAGGATCTGAGAGTGTGTTTATCTGGAGGATCTGAGCGCGTGTTTATCTGGAGGATCTGAGAGTGTTTATCTGGAGGATCTGAGCGTGTGTTTATCTGGAGGATCTGAGAGTGTGTTTATCTGGAGGATCTGAGAGTGTGTTTATCTGGAGGATCAGAGTGCGTGTTTATCTGGAGGATCTGAGAGTGTGTTTATCTGGAGGATCTGTGAGTGTGTTTATCTGGAGGATCTGTGAGTGTGTTTATCTGGAGGATCTGAGCGCGTGTTTATCTGGAGGATCTGAGAGTGTTTATCTGGAGGATCTGAGCGCGTGTTTATCTGGAGGATCTGAGAGTGTGTTTATCTGGAGGATCTGAGCGCGTGTTTATCTGGAGGATCTGAGAGTGTGTTTATCTGGAGGATCTGAGAGTGTGTTTATCTGGAGGATCTGAGAGTGTGTTTATCTGGAGGATCTGAGCGCGTGTTTATCTGGAGGATCTGAGAGTGTTTATCTGGAGGATCTGAGCGTGTGTTTATCTGGAGGATCTGAGAGTGTGTTTATCTGGAGGATCTGAGAGTGTGTTTATCTGGAGGATCTGAGAGTGTGTTTATCTGGAGGATCTGAGTTTATCTGGAGGATCTGAGAGTGTGTTTATCTGGAGGATCTGAGTTTATCTGGAGGATCTGAGCGTGTGTTTATCTGGAGGATCTGAGCGCGTGTTTATCTGGAGGATCTGAGAGTGTGTTTATCTGGAGGATCTGAGCGCGTGTTTATCTGGAGGATCTGAGAGTGTTTATCTGGAGGATCTGAGAGTGTTTATCTGGAGGATCTGAGCGTGTGTTTATCTGGAGGATCTGAGAGTGTGTTTATCTGGAGGATCTGAGAGTGTGTTTATCTGGAGGATCAGAGCGCGTGTTTATCTGGAGGATCTGAGAGTGTGTTTATCTGGAGGATCTGTGAGTGTGTTTATCTGGAGGATCTGTGAGTGTGTTTATCTGGAGGATCTGAGCGCGTGTTTATCTGGAGGATCTGAGAGTGTTTATCTGGAGGATCTGAGCGCGTGTTTATCTGGAGGATCTGAGAGTGTGTTTATCTGGAGGATCTGAGCGCGTGTTTATCTGGAGGATCTGAGAGTGTGTTTATCTGGAGGATCTGAGAGTGTGTTTATCTGGAGGATCTGAGAGTGTGTTTATCTGGAGGATCTGAGCGCGTGTTTATCTGGAGGATCTGAGAGTGTTTATCTGGAGGATCTGAGCGTGTGTTTATCTGGAGGATCTGAGAGTGTGTTTATCTGGAGGATCTGAGAGTGTGTTTATCTGGAGGATCTGAGAGTGTGTTTATCTGGAGGATCTGAGAGCGAGTTTATCTGGAGGATCTGTGAGTGTGTTTATCTGGAGGATCTGAGAGTGTGTTTATCTGGAGGATCAGAGAGTGTGTTTATCTGGAGGATCTGAGAGTGTGTTTATCTGGAGGATCTGTGAGTGTGTTTATCTGGAGGATCTGAGAGTGTGTTTATCTGGAGGATCTGAGAGAGTGTTTATCTGGAGGATCTGAGCGTGTGTTTATCTGGAGGATCTGAGAGTGTGTTTATCTGGAGGATCTGAGAGTGTTTATCTGGAGGATCTGAGAGTGTGTTTATCTGGAGGATCTGAGCGCGTGTTTATCTGGAGGATCTGTGAGTGTGTTTATCTGGAGGATCTGAGCGCGTGTTTATCTGGAGGATCTGAGAGTGTTTATCTGGAGGATCTGAGCGTGTGTTTATCTGGAGGATCTGAGAGTGTGTTTATCTGGAGGATCTGAGAGTGTGTTTATCTGGAGGATCTGAGAGTGTGTTTATCTGGAGGATCTGAGAGTGTGTTTATCTGGAGGATCTGTGAGTGTGTTTATCTGGAGGATCTGAGAGCGAGTTTATCTAGAGGATCTGTGAGTGTGTTTATCTGGAGGATCTGAGAGAGTGTTTATCTGGAGGATCTGAGCGCGTGTTTATCTGGAGGATCTGTGCGTGTGTTTATCTGGAGGATCAGAGAGTGTGTTTATCTGGAGGATCTGAGAGTGTGTTTATCTGGAGGATCTGTGAGTGTGTTTATCTGGAGGATCTGAGTTTATCTGGAGGATCTGAGAGTGTGTTTATCTGGAGGATCTGAGAGTGTTTATCTGGAGGATCTGTGCGTGTGTTTATCTGGAGGATCTGAGCGCGTGTTTATCTGGAGGATCTGAGAGTGTGTTTATCTGGAGGATCTGAGCGCGTGTTTATCTGGAGGATCTGTGCGTGTGTTTATCTGGAGGATCTGTGCGTGTGTTTATCTGGAGGATCTGAGAGTGTGTTTATCTGGAGGATCTGAGCGCGTGTTTATCTGGAGGATCTGAGAGTGTGTTTATCTGGAGGATCTGAGCGCGTGTTTATCTGGAGGATCTGAGTTTATCTGGAGGATCTGTGAGTGTGTTTATCTGGAGGATCTGTGAGTGTGTTTATCTGGAGGATCTGTGCGTGTGTTTATCTGGAGGATCTGAGCGCGTGTTTATCTGGAGGATCTGTGCGTGTGTTTATCTGGAGGATCTGAGTTTATCTGGAGGATCTGTGCGTGTGTTTATCTGGAGGATCTGTGCGTGTGTTTATCTGGAGGATCTGAGCGTGTGTTTTCTGAAGCACAGACACACACCCATGAGCTCAGCGAAGCCGCCCAATGGAAGCCTGCAGGTTCCCGTCACGAACTGCATCAGACGCAGACGCACCTCGTTGTCCACCTCCTTCACCAGCTGCACACAAACACACCACACACACACGCTCAACACGATTCACACATGACCAGACCTGGGAAGCGCTGATGTTCAGACTGTTAAACACGACTTGTGGAAACAACTAAAGGCAGAAATCGTTACTTCAACATCCTAATCACTGACATGGATAAAGAACAGGGAAAATGATCCACGTTTAAATCACGTCTAATATAAATATAAACAAGGATGGAAGAAAAAAAAATGACAGAAAAAGTTTGTTTACAGTTAATGTGTCAGATAGATAAATCATCCCACACACACACACACACACACACACACACACATACATACATACATACATACATACATACATATATATGTAAAAATCACTTTAATTATGATGTTCATTAACCATATTTTTTCCTGGAATATAAGTCACGCTTTTTAATCATCTGAAATGTACTGCAACTTATTGCAAAATGATTAATAAAATGCAAGTAACGTCAAGCACATAAAACATGCGAAGGCAAACATTGCAATTATTCTGAGTGAAAGAAGAACATGAGCGCAAGTTTAATTGTAAAGTGCATTTCACGAACACCACTAGTTTCACTTTAAAGGGGTGATGAACTGAGAAATCAAAATTTCCTTGAGCTTTTGACATATAAGAGATCATCATACTATAATAATATCCTGTAAGTTTCAGAACTGAAAACTTCCTTGTTAGTCCAATAAAAGCTTTTATAGACATCAGGCTCAGCAAACGACTCGTTTTTCAAAGTGGGGAACTATGACGTCAAAGAGGATAAAACACCGCCTCCACAAAAGAAGATCAACGCCTACTTCAACACGGCCTGTTTAGCCCCGCCCACCGATTCGCCCAAACATGCTAAATAACATAGGACGACATGATGATTGCTAAACCGGATCGAGCTACTTCCAAGCAATAAACATGCTGTTTACTAAATATTGTGCGTGCCTGGTTGTGCAAGAAGACAGTCTGCATAAGCTTCCTTCGGATTCCAGCATGGTTAAACTTTATTAAATCAATCAATCACAATTTCCCGACACGGATCTGCCAGCAACATGTAAGTAACCATGTGTATTCTAATGCCTGATCTGCGATCAGTGATTTCTGTGTAATTATTCAAGTTCAGATATTTCTCTTAAAATCGTTCAATAGGCTACTGTTTATGCATCAGTGACTAAATGATCAACTTCACATAATTTCTCGTAGTATTATGAAAATAATCTTCTTTAAACTCTTATTAAATTATATACAGAAAGCGATCAAAGAACGATCCCTTCCCATTCGCCCAAGCTGTCAATCAAACAGCACAGCGCGAGCCGCGAGAGCTTATCTGGACACTTACCAAACTCGTGATGAAATAATGACACTGTTACACTACACAACGAAGCTCTTACTGTGTATTCACATCGTGTTTGCATTGTGATTTGGTGTAAGCATTTGTGAGAGTGCAAAAATTGCTTTGCAATGATAAGATCTTTATTCACGCGATCAACAGACTGTCTGTCATCTGCTCAGTGCTCATCATGCTGCAACCTTTCATGTGGTGGAATAGATTTAAATATAATGCTTTAAACGATACTTTTCAGGATTTGTTAATCTCGATAGCTGTAATAGTAAAAACGTAGTAAAAGTTTTCGTGAGAGTCGTAATACTAGCTATTTCCAACGCATTCTCATCCCCAAATCGTCACTTTCAAACATTCTTCAATATCCGACGCACAAAGCACCCTTTAGCGTCCACATGAGACGCTTCGGTTATGGGTAGGTTTAGGTCTGTGGTAGGGTTATGCGTCTCATATGGACGCTAAAGGGTGCTTTGTGCGTCAGATATTGAAGAAATTTTGAAACGGGCTGCTATTTCATATGCAAGCATGTCAGCCAATCACAGCAGTGGGCGTTTGGACTGCAGTCTCACAACAGACACGCCCCTTAAAACTGAGCGTTCAAATCTGAAGCTGAAATCAGGCTTGGAAAAATGGCTTTTATTTATAAATTATGACAATTTTTGATGTAAAAATCATACTAACATTATAAGGGCACCACAGGAAACATTATAAAATAATAAAACAATCCAGTTCATGACCCCTTTAAACACATTCGTTTAGGCATGCCGTTCATAATACACATTGTTTATGATGAATGCCACTATACTATACTATATTTGTTTTATACTTATATTTTTCATTCCTGTTCTGAATACAGTTGCATTGAAAAGATTTGTTGTGGAGTGATGGAAATTAAAATACACGTTTATATTGTTTATAATGATTGTAAACATTCTGTTTTATTTACTGCTATTTTACATTATTTCTGAATGCGAATCCCTCAACAAATGCAATTTGGGTGCAATTTATATTTTGGGAAAATACAGTAGTTAATTAATATAATTAATATTAATGCATTTTTAATATCGTTGTTTATTTACTTTTACATTTTTAAAATGTACAACAAAAATGTAAAAGAATTTTGGCCAAGACAGATATGAATGTGAAACACTGTAAACGTCTCAGGTGAGGGTTAGAAGAGAAACTTGCGTTCGCACCTGCCAGAACCAGATGATCTGTTTGCTGTTGCGTGTGTAGTGACGATACACTGTGTTTCTCTGCCAGTCCTGCAGATCCACCTCCTGCATGCCACACAGCATCACCTGCACACACACACACACGTCACAGAGCGGCTCTGCGGTCGGACGGGGGAAACCCTAACCCCTGACCCCTGACCCCTGACCTCCAGCTC
>CM043378.1:77500-87500 GCA_023718395.1 Leucaspius delineatus
AAGTTTTTCTTTGAGAAAAGAGCAAAGAACGGCACCTAAGTCATTCTTAAAAAAGGAAGATGTGTTCGTAGTTTTTTGCCGGCCAGATATGGCAAAAGTTGAATCTATCAACTAACGTTAGCTCCGCTGTTGGGAAAACGCTCTGGTTTATGAGGCGCCGTCTAGGGCTTAAATCAAACTTCATTCACGCACACATATATGAAAGTAGTACTAACACACGAGACGCGCGGAACTCTCCGCGCACATACTCATCAGAGTTTGTGTGTGTGTGTGTTCGCGTCTCAGATGAGTATGTGCGCGGAGAGTTCCACGCGTCTCGTGTGTGTAGAGTTTGCGTGTGTGTGCGTGAGCGACTTTAGGTGTGACGTTGTGCATTTCATTTTTAGATGCAAACTATGTATTAGTTTGAGCATTCAGCAGTATACATGTATGTGTGACTACTTAGTATATGTGTATGCAAGCGTTTCATATATGTGTGCATGAATGAAGTTTGATTTAAGCCCTAGACGGCGCCTCATACTGGTTGGTTGAAGCGCTGTCCTATTGCGTGCAGAGGGAATTTGAAAGACAGCCGTTTATCCCCCCCCTCGGATTGAGCCGTGTCTATGGAGAGTTGCCAGACCCAACATCTTGATGTAGGTCTGGCTTGCCAGGCTATGCTAAAGTATGAGTGGTTGGTGTGTTCTGATTGAGTGTGTGCGTGTGTGTGTTGTACCGTGCAAGGCCTCCGTAGTCCAGTCCCTCCTCGCCCTTGAAGATTACGTACAGACGCCTCCTCAGATCATACGGCTTGAAGTTCATGATCTACAGTGAGGAGTGAAAAAGACACATTCAGAACCTGTTGGAGAGTCACATGACTGAGGCTGATGCTGTGTGTGTTCCTCGACCTGCTGGAACGAGTCTTCGAACAGCGTCTGTCGGGATACGGTGATCTTCACGTGGCTGGCGAGAGCGTTGGACTGCGAACACAGAGACATGCGTTTGGAAACGATACACACACTGGGTTTCATGTGTGTTGAAGAGCTGGGCGAGTGTTACCTGACACAAATAACGGAAATGAGCCAGTTTCCACCTGAAGCTTCGCTCGTATGCAATCTGTGGACCTTTAGTGCTGCTCAACACACACACACACACACACACACACACATTAGAGGAAAACAGCGCCTGTAATGACACGCAAGCTTTTCCCATCCACGTATTTACATCAGATGGAAATGCACATGAAATCTTAAAACGCGCATAAAAAACATGTGCTCAATGATATGAAGATAGTTTTTATCCGACATGCCATAAACTCGATGGAAACACATTTACCAAATAGATCCTCAATGTGCAACAATAAACTCATGTGACTTTGGCTCAGCGTCAGCTATGATTGGATAACTGGATCAACCAGTGGACCAATGGCATCGCAGCGTCTCTAATGTTGGTTTAGTGTTTCTGAAACACCGGAGTGTGTGATCAGAATGATTTGGTTTAATTCCCTCCAGAAGCGTCTCACACACGAGTGTGTTCCCGAACACCAGCATCCGAACGCCAGAGAACATGACAGCGTTTACTGTGTTTCGTCTGACGCTCGAGACACACTCGTTCATGATGGAGGGAGAAACCGCCACAGGCTTCCACACTTACAGCAGCTTTTATTATTCTATTACTAATACTTTGCATCAGTATCCCAGATTTTGTTCTCTTAAACACGTGATGGAAACTGTGCTTTATTCACAGATGTTTTATGTGATATTACAATTTTTTTCACACAAGTTTAATTCTCATGTTTGTCAGGAAACACAGCTACTGTCGGACTGATGGACTCACACGGACGATTTGCCGGTCCGCGGGTCACTGAAGGTCGTGGTGCGCGTGTTGTGATCCACGAAGTAGCGCACGCCTTCCCTGGTGTAGCGGATCTCCCAGCCCTCGGGGAGCGGGTCTTCGTTCTGCAGCCTGATTCACACACACACACACACACACACACACACACACACAGACACACACGCGTGATGAGAGCACACAGCAGATCTGAATCGTCGTAGAGGACAGTCGTGAGCTTCACTCACCCTTGTGTTCGCGGATCTTCCCACTGCGTCGTCTTGGTGTTGTGGTTGACGAAGTAGACGCGATCGTTGGTGTCCACACGGCGCTCTGAGAACACGAGCGCAACACACTCACATTACACACACACGCGTGTGCTAGCGGGAGAGACGCACCGACAGCGAATGCTAACTTACCCCAGCCCGGCGGCAGCGGCCCCAGAGGATCGTTCTCAGCCGACATCATGGAGGCCTGGATCAGAGAGAGAGAGAGAGAGAGAGAGAGAGAGAGAGAGAGAGTGTGAGCGCTGAACAGCATCAGTGAGTAGATGAGTTACTCATGACCACACACACACACACACACACACACACACACACACACACAGGTGGTGTACCGAGTAAAGGTATCTCTGGTTGAACTGATGCATGGCTCCCTGTAGCTGACTGCGCTGAGACTGCCACTGCTCGAAGTTCCTCACCGACTCCATGGTGGGCCGCTGCCATGTGGTGGTGCGGGTGTTGTGATCCACGTAATAAACCCTGCCGCGGTTATCCACCCTGCGCTCCCAGCTGAGGTCAGAGTCCACACACACACAAGATCAATGACATACATCAAAACATTAATAAATATACACATGAAAAACATTAGTACAATTAAGAAATACTCGTCTCAGACATACTCGTCTGAGATATACTCGTCTGAGATATACTCGTCTCAGATATACTCGTCTGAGATATACTCGTCTGAGATATACTCGTCTGAGATATACTCGTCTGAGATATACTCGTCTCGGAAATATTCGTCTCAGTAATACTCGTCTCGGATACACTCGTCTCAGAAATAATTATCTGGCAGACTCGTCTGAAGTTGAAGGAAATACTCGTCTCAGAAATACTCGTCTCGGAAATACTCGTCTCGGATATACTCGTCTGAGAAATACTCGTCTGAGAAATACTCATCTCGGATATACTCGTCTGAGAAATACTCGTCTGAGATATACTCGTCTGAGAAATACTCATCTGAGATATACTCGTCTCGGAAATATTCGTCTCAGTAATACTCGTCTCGGATACACTCGTCTCAGAAATACTCGTCTCAGAAATAATTATCTGGCATACTCGTCTGAAGTTGAAGGAAATACTCGTCTCAGAAATACTCGTCTCGGAAATACTCGTCTCGGAAATACTCGTCTGAGATATACTCGTCTGAGAAATACTCGTCTGAGAAATACTCGTCTGAGATATACTCGTCTGAAGTTGAAGGAAATACTCGTCTCGGAAATACTCGTCTCGGATATACTCGTCTGAGAAATACTCGTCTCGGATATACTCGTCTCGGATATACTCGTCTCAGTAATACTCGTCTGAGATATACTCGTCTCAGAAATACTCGTCTCAGAAATACTCGTCTCAGAAATACTCGTCTCAGAAATACTCGTCTGAGATATACTCGTCTCAGAAATACTTGTCTGAGATATACTCGTCATGGATATACTCGTCTGAGATATACTCGTCTCAGATATATTTGTCTCAGAAATACTTGTTTCAGAAACACTCGTCTGAGATATACTCGTTTCAGAAACACTCGTCTGAGATATACTCGTCTCAGAAATATTCGTCTCAGAAACACTCGTCTGAGATATACTCGTCTCAGAAATACTCGTCTCAGAAACACTCGTCTGAGATATACTCGTCTCGGATATACTCGTCTGAGATATACTCGTCTCAGATATATTTGTCTCAGAAATACTCGTTTCAGAAATACTCGTCTCAGAAATATTCATCTCAGAAACACTCGTCTGAGATATACTCGTCTCAGAAATACTCGTCTGAGATATACTCGTCTCAGATATATTTGTCTCAGAAATACTCGTTTCAGAAATACTCGTCTCAGAAATATTCGTCTCAGAAACACTCGTCTGAGATATACTCGTCTCAGAAATACTCGTCTGAGATATACTCGTCTCAGATATATTTGTCTCAGAAATACTCGTTTCAGAAATACTCGTCTCAGAAATATTCGTCTCAGAAACACTCGTCTGAGATATATTCGTCTCAGAAACACTCGTCTGAGATATACTCGTCTCAGAAATATTCGTCTCAGAAACACTCGTCTGAGATATACTCGTCTCAGAAATACTCGTCTGAGATATACTCGTCTCAGAAATACTCGTCTCAGAAACACTCGTCTGAGATATACTCGTTTCAGAAACACTCGTCTGAGATATATTCGTCTCAGAAACACTCGTCTGAGATATACTCGTCTCGGATATACTCGTCTGAGATATACTCGTCTCAGATATATTTGTCTCAGAAATACTCGTTTCAGAAACACTCGTCTGAGATATACTCGTCTCAGAAATATTCGTCTCAGAAACACTCGTCTGAGATATACTCGTCTCAGAAATACTCGTCTGAGATATACTCGTCTCAGAAATACTCGTCTCAGAAACACTCGTCTGAGATATACTCGTTTCAGAAACACTCGTCTGAGATATATTCGTCTCAGAAACACTCGTCTGAGATATACTCGTCTCAGAAATACTCGTCTGAGATATACTCGTCTCAGAAATACTCGTCTGAGATATACTCGTCTCAGAAATACTCGTCTGAGATATACTCGTCTCAGAAATATTCGTCTGAGAAATACTCGTCTGAGAAATACTCGTCTGAGATATACTCGTCTTGGATACACTCGTCTCAGATACACTCGTCTGAGATACACTCGTCTGAGAAACACTCGTCTGAGATACACTCGTCTGAGATACACTCGTCTGAGATACACTCGTCTGAGATACACTCGTCTGAGATACACTCGTCTGAGATACACTCGTCTTGGATACACTCGTCTTGGATACACTCGTCTTGGATACACTCGTCTCAGAAATACTCGTCTGAGATATACTCGTCTCAGAAATACTCGTCTCAGAAATACTCGTTTCAGAAACACTCGTCTGAGATATACTCGTCTCAGAAATACTCGTCTGAGATATACTCGTCTCAGAAATACTCGTCTGAGATATACTCGTCTCAGAAATACTCGTCTGAGATATACTCGTCTCAGAAATATTCGTCTGAGAAATACTCGTCTGAGATATACTCGTCTGAGAAATACTCGTCTTGGATACACTCGTCTCAGATACACTCGTCTGAGATACACTCGTCTGAGAAACACTCGTCTTGGATACACTCGTCTGAGATACACTCGTCTGAGATACACTCGTCTGAGATACACTCGTCTGAGATACACTCGTCTGAGATACACTCGTCTTGGATACACTCGTCTTGGATACACTCGTCTTGGATACACTCGTCTCAGAAATACTCGTCTGAGATATACTCGTCTCAGAAATACTCGTCTCAGAAATACTCGTTTCAGAAACACTCGTCTGAGATATACTCGTCTCAGAAATATTCGTCTCAGAAATACTCGTTTCAGAAACACTCATCTGAGATATACTCGTCTCAGAAATACTTGTCTGAGATATACTCGTCTGAGAAATACTCGTCTTGGATACACTCGTCTCAGATACACTCGTCTGCGATACACTCATCTGAGATACACTCGTCTGAGATATACTCGTCTCAGAAATACTCGTCTGAGATATATTCGTCTCAGAAACACTCGTCTGAGATATACTCGTCTCAGAAATACTCGTCTGAGATATACGCATCTCGGAAATACTCGTCTCAAATATACTCGTCTCAGAAATATTCGTCTGAGAAATACTCGTCTGAGATATACTCGTCTCGGATATACTCGTCTGAGAAATACTCGTCTGAGATATACTCGTCTGAGAAATATTCGTCTTGGATACACTCGTCTCAGATACACTCGTCTGAGATACACTCGTCTGAGAAATACTCGTCTTGGATACACTCGTCTCAGATACACTCGTCTGAGATACACTCGTCTGAGATACACTCGTCTGGGATACACTCGTCTTGGATACACTCGTTTTGGATACACTCGTCTTGGATATACTCGTCTCAGAAATACTCGTCTCAGAAATACTCGTCTCAGAAATACTCGTCTCAGAAATACTCGTCTCAGAAATATTTGTCTCAGAAATACTCGTTTCAGAAACACTCGTCTCAGATACACTCGTCTGAGATATACTCGTCTGAGAAATACTCGTCTTGGATACACTCGTCTCAGATACACTCGTCTGCGATACACTCATCTGAGATACACTCGTCTCAGATATATTTGTCTCAGAAATACTCGTTTCAGAAACACTCGTCTGAGATATACTCGTCTCAGAAATATTCGTCTCAGAAACACTCGTCTGAGATATACTCGTCTCAGAAATACTCGTCTGAGATATACTCGTCTCAGAAACACTCGTCTGAGATATACTCGTTTCAGAAACACTCGTCTGAGATATACGTTTCAGAAACACTCGTCTGAGATATACTCGTCTGAGATATACTCGTCTCAGAAATACTCGTCTGAGATATACGCGTCTCAGAAATACTCGTCTGAGATATACTCGTCTCAGAAATATTCGTCTCAGAAACACTCGTCTGAGATATACTCGTTTCAGAAACACTCGTCTGAGATATACTCGTCTGAGATATACTCGTCTCAGAAATATTCGTCTCAGAAACACTCGTCTGAGATATACTCGTCTCAGAAATACTCGTCTGAGATATACGCGTCTCAGAAATACTCGTCTGAGATATACTCGTCTCCGAAATATTCGTCTCAGAAACACTCGTCTGAGATATACTCGTCTCAGAAATATTCGTCTCAGAAACACTCGTCTGAGATATACTCGTCTCAGAAATACTCGTCTGAGATATACGCGTCTCGGAAATACTCGTCTGAGATATACGCGTCTCGGAAATATTCGTCTCAGAAACACCAAGCGGGAAGGAAGTCGACCAGAAGTTGAAGCCGGCCGCGTGCCACCATCTTGTAGCAGAACTTCACCTGCTGTTAGCATTCCATTGACTCCCATTCATTTTGGCGTCACTTTAACAGCGAATCATTTTACATCTGAGGCGTTTGAAGACTCCATTTGTCCATTATTTATTTCTAAAGAAATACTCGTCTCGGAAATACTCGTCTCGGAAATACTCGTCTCGGATACACTCGTCTCGGATACACTCGTCTCGGATACACTCGTCTCGGATACACTCGTCTCGGATACACTCGTCTCGGATACACTCGTCTCGGATACACTCGTCTCGGATACACTCGTCTGGGATACACTCGTCTGGGATACAATCGTCTCGGATACACTCGTCTCGGATACACTCGTCTCGGATACACTCGTCTCGGATACACTCGTCTCGGATACACTCGTCTGGGATACACTCGTCTCGGATACACTCGTCTCGGATACACTCGTCTCGGAAACACTCGTCTCGGATACACTCGTCTCAGATATGATACACTCGTCTCAGATAGGATACACTCGTCTCGGATACACTCGTCTCGGATACACTCGTCTCAGATAGGATACACTCGTCTCAGATAGGATACACTCGTCTCAGATAGGATACACTCGTCTCAGATAGGATACACTCGTCTCAGATAGGATACACTCGTCTCAGATACACTCGTCTCGGATACACTCGTCTCGGATACACTCGTCTCGGATACACTCGTCTCGGATACACTCGTCTCGGATACACTCGTCTCGGAAACACTCGTCTCGGATACACTCGTCTCAGATAGGATACACTCGTCTCAGATAGGATACACTCGTCTCGGATACACTCGTCTCGGATACACTCGTCTCAGATAGGATACACTCGTCTCAGATAGGATACACTCGTCTCAGATAGGATACACTCGTCTCAGATAGGATACACTCGTCTCAGATAGGATACACTCGTCTCAGATAGGATACACTCGTCTCAGATAGGATACACTCGTCTCAGATAGGATACACTCGTCTCGGATACACTCGTCTCGGATACACTCGTCTCGGATACACTCGTCTCGGATACACTCGTCTCGGATACACTCGTCTCGGATACACTCGTCTCGGAAACACTCGTCTCGGATACACTCGTCTCGGATACACTCGTCTCGGATACACTCGTCTCGGATACACTCGTCTCGGATACACTCGTCTCAGATAGGATACACTCGTCTCAGATAGGATACACTCGTCTCAGATAGGATACACTCGTCTCAGATAGGATACACTCGTCTCAGATAGGATACACTCGTCTCAGATAGGATACACTCGTCTCAGATAGGATACACTCGTCTCGGATACACTCGTCTCGGATACACTCGTCTCGGATACACTCGTCTCGGATACACTCGTCTCGGATACACTCGTCTCGGATACACTCGTCTCGGATAGGATACACTCGTCTCGGATAGGATACACTCGTCTCGGATAGGATACACTCGTCTCGGATAGGATACACTCGTCTCGGATAGGATACACTCGTCTCGGATAGGATACACTCGTCTCGGATAGGATACACTCGTCTCGGATAGGATACACTCGTCTCGGATAGGATACACTCGTCTCGGATAGGATACACTCGTCTCGGATAGGATACACTCGTCTCGGATAGGATACACTCGTCTCGGATAGGATACACTCGTCTCGGATAGGATACACTCGTCTCGGATAGGATACACTCGTCTCGGATAGGATACACTCGTCTCGGATAGGATACACTCGTCTGAGATACACTCGTCTCGGATACACTCGTCTCGGATACACTCGTCTGGGATACACTCGTCTGGGATACACTCGTCTGAGATACACTCGTCTGAGATACACTCGTCTGAGATACACTCGTCTCGGAAATACTCGTCTGAGATATACTCGTCTGAGATATACTCGTCTGAGATATACTCGTCTGAGATATACTCGTCTGAGATATACTCGTCTGAGATATACTCGTCTGAGATATACTCGTCTGAGATATACTCGTCTGAGATATACTCGTCTGAGATATACTCGTCTGAGATATACTCGTCTGAATATACTCGTCTGAGATATACTCGTCTGAGATATACTCGTCTGAGATATACTCGTCTGAGATATACTCGTCTCGGAAATACTCGTCTCGGAAATACTCGTCTCGGAAATACTCGTCTGAGATATACTCGTCTCAGAAATACTCGTCTGAGATATACTCGTCTGAGATATACTCGTCTGAGATATACTCGTCTGAGATATACTCGTCTGAGATATACTCGTCTGAGATATACTCGTCTGAGATATACTCGTCTGAGATATACTCGTCTGAGATATACTCGTCTCGGAAATACTCGTCTGAGATATACTCGTCTCGGAAATACTCGTCTGAGATATACTCCTCTCGGAAATACTCGTCTGAGATATACTCGTCTCGGATATACTCGTCTCGGAAATACTCGTCTGAGATATACTCGTCTGAGATATACTCGTCTGAGATATACTCGTCTGAGATATACTCGTCTGAGATATACTCGTCTGAGATATACTCGTCTGAGATATACTCGTCTGAGATATACTCGTCTCGGAAATACTCGTCTGAGATACACTCGTCTCGGAAATACTCGTCTGAGATATACTCGTCTGAGATATACTCGTCTCAGAAATACTCGTCTGAGATGCACTCGTCTCGGAAACACTCGTCTCGGAAACACTCGTCTCGGAAATACTCGTCTCGGAAATACTCGTCTCGGAAATACTCGTCTCGGAAATACTCGTCTCGGAAATACTCGTCTCGGAAATACTCGTCTGAGATATACTCGTCTGAGATATACTCGTCTGAGATATACTCGTCTGAGATATACTCTCGGAAATACTCGTCTGAGATATACTCTCGGAAATACTCGTCTGAGATATACTCGTCTGAGATACACTCGTCTGAGATATACTCGTCTGAGATATACTCGTCTGAGATACACTCGTCTCGGAAATACTCGTCTCAGAAATACTCGTCTGAGATATACTCGTCTGAGATATACTCTGAGATATACGCGTCTCGGAAATATTCGTCTC